>BPLR01016056.1:0-156824 GCA_021605095.1 Caerostris extrusa | reverse complement strand
AATAATCATATTTTTGTATTAAATATATGATTATGGTGCAATATTTACGTTAAAAATATTCATCGCTAAAAATTCTAAAATATTCGAAGTTGCAGGAAGGATAAAGGAAAATTGTTTGTCGTTAAAAAATACAAGAAATATTAATAATTACGACCATTACTGTAATGTATCCAATTCAATAATGAATGCGTTTATTAATATATATTAAATAGAAAAATTATTTTATTATCTATGCATAAAATAAAAAATAATATTTAACATTCCATTCTAATTCAAATTTTCTTCTTATCAATAAATTAGTTTTGTATTGAATTTTGAATATTATACGAAATGATTGAGTTTAATTCAATTGTGGTACACATCATATCAATCATGCGATTGCTAAATAATATAAAATTAATCAGTATATGCTTTGAAATCTGAAGAAGAACCATTAATGTAAAAATATACTTCTACGAAACCGTTGAGAGAGAGAGAGAAAAGCTACTATAAAAATGCAAATTACCTCTGTTACCAAAGTATTGAAAGCTGCTACAAAAATCAGTTTTAGGTCCCCCCCCCCTATTTTTTTCTTAAATGAAATAAATAAAAGTTTATAATTTTTTATTATAATTTTATTTAAAAAATTAAGATTACTTAAAAGATGACTATTATAAAAAGATATAGATGATAAAGATGAGGTTTTTTCCCTTTTAAATTTTTGATTCTTTCATCCAATATATTTTAAAATGTATTATGGTCAACCCATATCGGCTAATATGCTAATATATTTAATTAATCATATTTTACTATTTTTGTTATGATCAAAATAATTGAACCATGTTTGAAATATAGCAATAGTAATTGTGACGAACTAGTGCAACTTGACCACCGATAGCGTGAAAACTTGGCAAGCGGCCAAGTCGGACAGATTCAAAAAGATCTGCGTCCTAAGCGGGGACGCTATTTAGGAGGGATTTTAATTGCAATTATTTTTAAAGTTTTTTATAGATTATTTTTAAATTTTAATCATAAAATTTTAGGTTATACGATATTAAAGTCGTCTGAAAAAATTCCACATTAACTATTTTTCTTTTCTCACTATAAATATCTCTAACACCCCTATCAAGTAATCAATTCGTCCACTTCCGTCAATAAAATGGATGAGTACCATTCTCCGCGATCCATGGTTGGACAATATATAAATTGTTTCTTAGGTTATGTATATTAAATTCACACTATCCCACCCCGGAAGTAAACAATCAAAACTGCCATCTAGTAGAAGTAACTGGAACTTCACTAGGGGTAAAGCGATTTTTGACGCTTCGGTGGGAACTGGTGGAAAAATTTTTCTCCCTCGCCGCGTGAATCTTGAACGCTTCTCGCTTCGGTGGGCACGAGCCTTTATAGCTGGAAGAAAAATAAGTTACCGACTTTAAGGATTTGACGACAATGAGCGTCATTGTTTCTTAGAAAACGATGTATGAGTATACAGTAAATAGAATAACCAATTCTTTGAGATATTCTTATTATTGCTATTGATTTCATTTGAACTCTAACAAATAAACATGTTTATTACCTCTGTAAATTGAATTTTTGTTTATTTTACCTCTCTAACTCAAAATAAGTTAGAAAGAATCTGAACCTCTACGAGTTGAATATTTCCTTTTTAAAATCTGCAAAAGTCGAAATCCTCCATAAGTCGAAAACTCTATAACTCGAATTATTTGGCGTCTCCCTTGAAGTTTGACTTACAGAGGTTCTACTGTATATATATATATATATATATATTATTTAATTCATGCCTAAATTTAATTCGAATCCATTATAACTATTCGTTTTATTATTATTATTATATATAAGGACGTCAAATTAACTTGGGCCTAGGGCGCCATCGAACTTAAATCCGTCACTGAACAAGTTACAGCAAACATTTTAAATATTTGCTAGTATATATTGTTACCATCCAAATATTTATATTTTACACAATTTCACTAAATATTAAATTTAAATTTTTAATATACATAAATTCCGGAAAAATATAAAAGGCCAACCTTTCAGCAACTAACTTTTTTACCTCATGCAAGGGTATTAATAACAAATGCATGTTATTTTGGTTAGAAGTGAAAAAATTTTTTTAATTATTTATTTTTATTTTCTTAAAAGCTAAATACAAAGATATTAATGAATACAGAAATCTGAAAATCCTGCCTGTATTTTTTCCCTTGTCAAGCCTGAATATGAAGTTTTGGGGGTTTTATTTTATATTTCAATTCAATAATTTCTCTTCACTACTCTGATTTATAGAAATATTATTTTAATTGTAAAATTTTTCATACACTTTTACCACTTCATTAAATTTCATACTGAAAATCAATTTAAGATTATGTTAAATTAAACAAATATAGCATGAAAAAAAAAAAAAAAAATTTACTAAGAAATTTATGATATTTATTGAAAATTATGTGCAGTGAAACAAAATTTCGCTACTTTTTTTTTTTCCTTAAAATTTGCAGAGAAATTCTTGCTATGTTTTAGGTTAACAGAATGCCCAATAAACAAATCTGTTTTTATCAGGAATATCAATTCTTATATCATATACAGTTTCATGAAAACATTATTTTTATGAAATTCAAAATAAATGTTAAAAACATTTAGAAAAACTCATGCAATTGGCTTAAGGACTTATTTGTTCCTTAATATATAATTATTTAAAAAAAAAAAAAAAAAAAACCTCATACTAAATTCATCATCATCATTGGAGCTACAGCCCTTTGTGGGCCAAGACCACATACCTACCAGTAGATTTCGAGACAAGAGATGTTTTTCTTTTTACGGGATAGGGTTGTCAGCTCTACGCCCAACGCTCAACAGTCATATGAGACTGGAACCTACGGCTTAAAGTGGATTCCGAACCACTACAAACATCCATGGCACCACCGGGACTCGAAAGCTGTGGTACAGAGCACCAAGGCGCTAGCCACTCGGCCATTCAGACCTGTCATACTAAATTAATCGAACAAAAATCAAAATATTGTACTTGATCCTAATAAATGCTCCATTTTTGGGCAGTTGAACAGAAAATATTTTAAAATAAAGATCTTTATTGTAACAACTAACTTTACTCTCAAATATAGAAAAATCAAAACCCTGAAATTTTGCAGCAAATTCGATTTTTTTTTTTTTTTTGTATTAAATATTAACAAAAAGCAGAATGTTCTTGAAATATAAAAGAAATATTCTGAGACACTCCATTTTAATCTAACTTATTGAGAGTTAGATACTCTTCTGTTTGGGATTCTTAACCAAAATTTATGTTGTCTAGAATATTGACTATATTTTTAAATATTTTAAAATTAAGGTACACAAATGATATAATTTAAGGTAGTTAAAGGTAAAAGATATATCAATATGAAAAAAACAACAACAAGGAAACAAAGTTCTAATACACTGTTGATTGTTCTACAATTTAAATTTATTCCTTAAATACAGTATACATTTAAAACAAACATTTTGAGTATAATAATATGAAATTTATTCTTCAAAGATTTTTTATTACTATTATTTTAACTTAATGATAATACATTTAATTTCTCTACCATTATTCATTCCTAGAACGGTAATTGACGCAGCATTTTAAAAAAAAAAGTTTCGATCCTGCAAGATTATTTCATTTAATTCTTTTTGTTGGATGCTAAATGGATTTATTCAAAAGTTGACTTTCAAATCCATCACATTCAAAAATTTCATCAGCACTGTTTTCGCTGAAGCAATTTCATGCATTTTTTTTTTTTTTTTTTGCATAAACACATTCAGTCATAAAATAAAAAATAAATAAATAAATACTTTCATAAATTCAAAAGAATAAGATACAAAAAAAAAAAAAAAAAAAGATTCTGTTCTTTTAAACTATAAGCAAATATTGCCATTGGAAAAAAAAATGTGTTTTTTATTCGACTTCATTATAAGTTATATTGAATTCTTTATATACTAAACAAAAATGTGGGAAAAATACATAGAAACAACACTTTATATAATTAACCATTAACCTTTATATAATTATTAATTAATTAGGATTTATACCAAACAATATGGTATGTGAATTGTTACACGAATACTAGGTTTGTCGACATGAATTTTAAAATAATGCCCGTTTTTTGGCGATTTTTCATTCTCACCCATTCACTTAACCTTTGTAAATTGATGAATAACTGCAATATAGTATATGCATGAATAATGTTTTCGCATAATTTAACGAGTATGAAGAACAGGTTTTTAAGGATAAAAACATTAATAGCAATAAATATATTTATCAGTTAATAATCAGTATCGTAATGAATAAGTAAACATATTTAGAATCAATAAAAATTACAATTAGAAAAAAAAAAAAGCAATTGAATTTAAAAACTTTGTAGAAAATTTTAACTTACCACTTTTTTTAATAATGGAAAATGTTATATATAAAAAAATATTCGGAATTTTTGTATGCTTTCTTAACTGTTATTTCTGTTCAATTTGAGAGTGATTGTACTTTACAATCGCTCATATTTATTGATGATCGTCTTTTTCACTAGAGTTTAGAGAGCAAAAGTACTACTACAGGAGCCTCCAATCCAGACGTTGCTTTGGGCATTCGTAAACCATGCAACCCTGTATACGTCAATGTCTTGTTATATTGGCAAAAAGAGAACTCAGCCAAACACGTACGACTTAAAGTGGATTGCGAATCACTTCAAACATCCATGACACCACAAGGACTCTAAACCTATAGCACGATGACTGCAGCCTGATGGCCAATTGGCAGCGCTCGGGCTTTTGGTACCGAAGGCTTCAGTTCGAATCCTGGCAGTGGCATGAACTTGTTGGTGGTTCGGAATCCACGTTAAACTATAGGTGCTGGTCTATTTAGCCTAAAGTGTGCACAAGATAACAGTAGAACAATAAATCAAACCAAACCTGTTGACATTTTTCAACGAACAGCAAAATTCTTATAAATAGTACAATTCAATAGATTCCCATATTATTATTATTGTACAAATTGTAAAATTCGATAAAAGACCCGAAAAAGAATTTCTGAAAATTTCTCGTGTAACATTTTTCCTTGTACTTCTAATAATTGCAAATTAAAAAAATCCCTACTTCTTCTGAGGAGATCCTTTCTTCAAGGACTGTCCCATTACTGGTAAACTAGATTAAAAACAAGTAATATAAAAAAAAAATTTTTAAAGGAAATTTCTACTTTTTTTCACTCTATTGAAGAAAGTCCTTTCTAAATAATTTTCATTCATTTTTGTATGTTTATCTGGCGCCATCAATTGATAGATATATGCAACTTAAATCTAAAAAAAACTATATTAATTAAAAATTTCATCTGAATAGCTGTAGAACCTGTGCACCATTGCACCAAATAAGAATTCAGTTAAAAAAAAACAACTCTTCATGAATCTGCCACTTATGTTAATAAAATGAAAAGTCTGAATTTGTTTTTCCTTATCCCACTTGGTTAACAACATGTAGACCTGGTCCATGAAACCGTGTGGTCTCTTGGAAGGAGGGAAAGGAAGGGCAACTTTTGTTGTGATGGAGCACCCTGTAGATAGAAGTCTGACTTGGCTAAGTGACACTGAAGAAGTAGGGCGGGCAGTGCCCTCCTGTAGGATTTTTAGGGGGAACTATCCTGCATATGCGTATCATATGGGAGGAAATCCCAAAAGATACACAAGATACTGAACATCCCAAATGCCCTCGAGCCTCCTCTTCACCAGCCACGTGCAATGCCACTGAGCCAAGAGTCGGGCACAAAAAGTCTTTTAATAAAACCAAAAATTTATTGTGTTTGGTTCAATACATTGTTTGTGAAGGGTGATGTCATAAGATTTAAATAATGAAATCAAATTTATGTGCATAATTTGAGAGATATTTGTTTATAGTGTTAATGTGTGTCATTGTAAATAATTGAATTACTGAAAAACTATTTGGGATAAAACTGATTCAAGATTTTTTTCTTTCTGCAGATGTCTTCGAATCTGAACTTTAAACATTTAAATATGAATTCCACAAATTATTTCTTAGGGAAAATGTATTATATGTTATACATAATAAGCAAATTAAGGGAAAATAATTTTAAAAAGGTTTTTAAAATTTAGACTAAAATTACTAAAAAAGAGTTCTCATTCTCGAATTTCTTCTGCTAATTATTGGTCTTTTGTCTGAAAATGCTGATATTATAAATCTTTTAATTTTTAGAATTTTGTTTTATTTTTAATATTATTTAAATTAAATTATTGCAAACTTACCATGTCATACCCCCAATTCCACTCCCAAATTTTTCTCTGGATTTAAAAAAATATATACTGAAAACTTAGCCGAACTTGGATATGTTATAATAATGAAAAAGAGAAATAATAAATTTATTTTATTCATTATTTTTCTAGGTTTATTGCAAAGATTTTTAAAGAAACTTGACTTTTTGTGAATTAGCAATTTGTTTCTTAAGTTCTATCATTCACTAAATTAAAAAAAGTTGCTTAATATTTAATAATCTACCTTGATACATAAATTATTTAACAAATTAAGTAAGATCGCATACCAGATTAAATCATTTGAAAAAATATGTCATATTTGAATCTGTAATACAACAGTGATACTAAATAATAAAATCATTAAAAAAATTTCTTCAACTTTTAATTCTGTGTAAAATTTCTTTTAGAAGTATAACTTCTATTCAGTTTAAAATTTTACAGATATCCATTAGTAGCATTTCAATGGGAAAGAATGTAAGTTACATTAATGTTACAATTTTTATTCTTATTATCAATATTTATAAATAACTTGCCCCCAAAAAATAAGCAATGCAATGCAAGTGCATAATTTATGCTCTTAATTAGTACATAATAATGCACGATGATATTTTGAACAAATAGTGTACTCAAGTGCAATTCTACTGCAAATGTCATAGTTGAACAAATGTCATATTTATTGCATCAAAATGTTTCTTTTAATACAATTGATATACTCAAGTTATGTCATTTAAAATAAATAGTTTTCTGATTAGTCAAGTTTGCATTTTTTTTTTTTTTTTTTTAATTTCATAACAATTGTAACCTATTATTTTTATATTAATAGATTAAATTTTTTCAGCTATGTTTACTTCTTGTATAACAAAATTTTTCTTTAACATGATTATAAATTACATTAATATTTTCAGGTAAATGCTTTTTTATGGATGGGCTATTTCCTTTACATAAAGCCTTTGAGATTGGATGCATTATTTGTACAGAGTTGCTCTCAAAACTGGGTGCTAATGATGACTCCTCAAAATCTGATTACAGCATCAACAAGTAGCATGTCTAACTGATAAAGTAGAATGTACCAAAATATTACTTAAATAGGGAGCAAATGTAAGTGTTATAAAAATATTTAGAAATATTTGATGTGAATGCAGTTTGAAAATATATATATAGAATTTATCAATAGAAAGAGTATATTACTTTTGTGGTTAAATATATATTTTGATATCAGGTTTTTTCCTTACATAAAACTTGATAAATTTTGATAAGTTGCATAAATGCATAAATTTTGATAAATTCTGTATTTATTTGTAATAGCTTTAAATTTTATTCTATAATTACTATTTTTCTTCATTGTTTTTATTGCCTACTGATTATTAAAACAAGTATATCATTTACATATTAAAAATGTTCAAATATATTTTAATCTTAATAAATGAGGTGCAATATAACGTAGACATAGGTGATTATGAAAATAATACAAGTGTTAAAAAAAAAAAAAAAAAAACAATGCCAAAAGAAAATTCTGTCTCGCAAAAAACAATTTATCACTATATAAAATGTTAATCATCAGTTTTCAGTTAATATATTTAGTGGGAATTTAAAAAAAAAATTTTTTTAACTATAAAACATTTCATGTCATCATTAATAAGATTAAAAGTTGTTTGCAAGTTACATAGTGTATCGAAAGGATGGCAAAAAAAAAAAAAAAAAAAAATAATAATACTTTGATAAAAAGAAAGCATTAAACAAAAATTCTGATTCCCTTATGCACACAGTTAGTAAGGATAAAAAATAACTACAATTGAAGAGAGGTTAATGTACATCCTGATAAAGCATAACTAATAGGCCTTCTAACTTTGTGAAGTAATTGTGCAATGGACTTTTGATGTGTGTGCATGGCTTTTGATATTATGTGTTACATTCTATTAAATTTTTAGAAGAAAGAACATTTCTTTCATGTAGTTGCAAAAGATGTTATTTTTAATTGTAGCAACTAGTTTTAAAATTACAGATTACTATAATGGTCTGACATGTCTTAGGAAAATAAAATGGCACCTCATTTAAAATGGCATATTACAAACAGGAAATTTTAGTTGTACTTACAGTGAACTCTTGCCTTACTTGTTTTTTGTTTTTCTATTTTACTTTGAAAGTATTTTAGTAAAAGTAGATTTTTGGAGAAAATTTATAAAATGTTAAATATTATTTGAATATAATTCAAAATTTATTCAAACTTCAGCTTAGTTATTTTAAATGTTGAGACACAACATGATATTTTAACTTTGTATCGTATCATTTTTTTTTTTTTTTTTTTTTTCCCTTCAGTACTTAATATTCTAATTGTTTGATGAATATGGAACATGAAAATGTCTTAAAAAAAATTTTTTTTTTTATGCATTTCAGTTGTATTAAAAGTTATTGTTAAAAGTGATTTAAAAAAAATTAAAGTGACAACAAGCCCTATGTCCTTTAAGGAAAATTTATGATCGGCTTACATCTGAAATAGAAATATTTTCAATGAAATTTTAATGAACAAAGAATAGTACTTTAAAAATGTTGAATAATTTAAATGAAGGAAAAAGAAATACTTTTTAACTAACTTTTTCAAAATTTTATAGGGCTGAAGTATATAAATGCTGTGAATAATTTACTTTAAAATATGAACCTTCTTAGTTATAGGTGATGAATTTAAAAGTTCAATCTGTAAAATAGACATCGATAATTTATATTGTTATATTCCTTAACATTTAGAATATCTATAAATGTATGCTTAATTGTTTAGATGAATTCTTTTAAGTAAAAATAAGGGAACACCTTTGCATTATACCTGTTTGCTCTTGAAAATGGGTGATGTATTCTTTTCCATGAAGCATGTCGATATAACAAAATGAATATTTCAATATTAATGTGCTGAAATGCTACTTAAATATGGAGAAAATGCTTACTATGCTTTTATATTTATGTGTTATTTAAATATAGGATTTTTCCTGCTGGAGATTTTTATATATTTTCATAATTTACAGATAAAGTTTTGTATTTAAGCTAATGGAACCCCATTGCAAAAATTATATTAATTATAAATATATATTTACTTTTAGATTGATGTGTTATTTAAATATAGGATGCTAATTTATATATATATAATTTACAGTTCAAAAAAGACTATTAACTGTATAGAATTGCTGTTAAAAATGAATGCTATTATTCATACTCCTCGTAGTCCAAATACACCTTTGCATCAGGCATGCTTATATGATAATGTGGAATGTGCACAGATGTTGATTAAACATGAAGCATATGTAAGTATTTTGCAAAAATTCTGGAATTTCTGTTCTTTTTCAATTGAAATTTTAAATTAAAATACTTTATCTTGCAGAGGGAATGTTAACATTCTCTTTTGTTACTTTGAAATAACTAGAATTTCTGATTAATTGTATATATATATATATATATACTTATGAAATTTCTTTTAAATATATTAACACTCTTGCTTTTTTTCCTTTGTTATCAAAAACACCTATCTATCTGTGAAGGATTTATTCATTGAACAGTATCCTCTGTTATAAAGTTTGCTATTATTTTTTAATTATGTTTTTCTCTTACATTTCTTTTTTTCATTTCAAGATGAATTATGATACCTTGTATTGAATTACCTTTGTATTGCTTTCCTTTATTTAATGTGATCTCTAATAAATTATGCAATCATGTAATATTGGTAACTTAAATGAACTTTAAATTCTTCTTTTATGGGAAACCTTATTAATTTTTCTTGAAAAAATGTTGCATTACTTGATAATTTTATGCATTGCAGATATAATTGTACATGTACATTGTACATGTTCTGTTGATCTGAATTTTCTGACAATATTAGCAATCATTTTGATTTAAAAAATAGTATTGTATGATTGCAGTCTATTCACTTTACACTCTTCTCTCCCACTCCATAACTGTCAAGCATAAAATATAATAATAATAATAGGAGTTTATTCAATAGTATTTAAAAAAATTTGTTTTGTGATTGGCACATCTGAAAAATTATCTGTGAAAAATGAATTTTTAAAATAAATTTTCTTTTATAAATCTAATCACTATTTTACTATCTTTGTTTTGTGATTGTTCAACTTCAGAAAAGTTCAGTGTAAAATTCATCCATGCAAAGTTCATTTTTCATGCAATGCTATATATTTTTCTTGAGTGTATTCTGGAAATGGATTAACAAAATGTGCAAAATATTTTCCTACTTTGTATTTCAATTGAAGTTAATAAAAATGAAGATATGTTACCAAAGAGAAAAAAAAATGGAGTAGTTTTGTCTTTAAATAAGTGCTTTATTGTATGAAAATTGCTGGTTGAATTTTGATTGCTTTAATGATCCATTTTTAGTTAATAGTAATACTTTAAAAGACATATTTATGAACAATGAATTGTATTTTAAAAATGTAACTGAATTACATGAATAAAGAGAAAACAATTACTGTTTAAATGATATTTTTCAAAATTACTTAGTGCTGAAGTATCTAAATGCCATGAACAATTTGTTTTAAAAATATAGTGCCTTCTTATTTATAGGTGATGACTTTAAAAGTTCACTTCAAAAATTATATTTTTATAGCTTATCTGATAAGTTATATATATTTGTTATGTTGCTTAAATTTTGTAATATTAATTATAAATATATATGTATTTTTAGTTTAATGTGCTGTTCGGAAGGAAGTATTTGTTGTACGAAGTTACTGTTGAAAATGGGTGCTAATGTTCATGCTCATTATAGTCTGAATATGCCTTTACATATAGCATGTCTGTATTATAAAATAGAATATGCAGAAATGTTAGTGAAATATGGAGCAGATATGAGTACTATGAATTAAATAAAATAAAAATTAGTAAGATCTTTGTTAGTTTGCTTTCAAAATATTAAGACCTCTCAGTTTTGAGAAGAATTTATCAGTTCACTTCTTAATATGTATTGTATCTTTTCTGAAAATTTTGGAACGCTTAAAAAACATATTTCCTACATATTATCGAAATGGAACTCAAAGTTGTGTAGAATATAAAATATAAAAATTACTTGTAGATATTATGAATATTTTGATAGAGCTAGTGGAGGCAATTGAAAACTTCATCACATTATTTCACTTTGAGGCCTTGAAAGTTGTCTGTGACTATTCAAGGCCTCAAAGTGAAATAACCAAATTAATAATACATCATTTTTTTTTTTAAATTATTTAAATTATTTCTTTAAATTATTTCCCCTTTCTAGCTCATTATTACCCTATTACTTGTGTTCAACCGTAGCCAATTTCTTGGAAATTTTGTTGACTAGTTTTAGGCAATGTCAAATTAGCTCAGAAATTGAACTTTGTCATCCTAACAAAATATCAAGTGGAAAGTTAAATTTGATAACTATTTTCAATTAATATTGTTTTCATGCAGTTTTCGTTTCACTTGTATGATATATATCCTTTCCTCTTCAGATAAAATATATTCCTTATAAACTTAATTTTTGTGGAATTATGTTATTGTTTAATTGACAGTATTAAACAATTTTGTACTATTTATTTATATTTGTTGTATTTTTTTAAATTTCTAAGATTATATATAAATGTATATGTTTATTTTTAAGATTAACATGTTTGTCACTTGTGTGTTTATAATTCCTATGTATACAATTTTCAGATAGATGCTATCATTCAAAATAAAGTATCTCCTTTGCATGACACTTGTTATCAAGGTAGTACCGCCTGTGCTATATTTCTCTTAAAAATGGGTCTGATGTTCATACCTCTAAAAATGGGAGAACACCATTATATGAAACATGTATGCAGGACAGAGTGGAATGTGCAGCAAAGCTATTACTTACATATGGAGCAGATGTGAGTACTATGGATAAAAAAAAAAATACTTGTAGAGATGTTTTTAAAAATACATTTTTATTGTCTTACTTTTACAGTATTGCACAATTAATAAACTTCTACTGATTCAGAAGAACAGTGCTCTTAACTTTTCTGTACAATTGAAAATTGCATTTTTTAACATTTATGTTTCATTAAAACTTTACAAAAAAAAAAAAAATTTTTTTTTTTAACGGCTTATTAAATATAAACTGTAGTAAATAGCTTCATTCTTCATATTGGATATATTAAGTTTGGATTCTCGAATTATTTCTACTTTAATGTAAATATCCTGAAATAAATAATCATGTAAACTTTTATACATATATATATATATATATATTAAAATGATTAATATTAAAAGGATTATTATGCATGTATAAATTAAATAGAAAAAAAAAAAAGGTTACTGTGTAAAGGATTTTGAGTAAAATTGAAATGAGATTGATTATGAAATTAATGAGATTGAAAGTAAATTTCAAGGTATGTAGGGTATCAAAATAATCTCTTATAGATAGGTATTTTGAATAGCGTGAAGAGAAATAAATTCAGGAGAATTTTTTTGATTCTTAAACACTCGTGGGGATGAATTGAAATTCAATTTTACTTTAATTGCATTCTATTTTTATTGCCCATTTTAAAATGTAAAAGTTATTTATTTGTTAGGTATTCTAAATATAATATTATAATTATTAAAGTAAGCTATTTAAATATCCTCTTTATTGTAACAAGTATCTTGATATGGCTGTGAAAATCTAAGTATGATTTAGTGTAATAAAACCTTTTCATATAAAATCAGTTTACAGAACTGTAAATATGTAAAACTGATCTTTGACTGTTATATAGTAATAAATATGTAATTAATTTCAATATAAAACGTAAGATTCCATGAAAGGTACTGAAATCCCAGAGTTTCATGAGCATTTTTATATTTCAAAATAATAAATATATATATATAGACTTGCTTTTATGGTTATCTTGTATGTCAATGAGAATATAAAAGAGATTGTATACTTCAAAATAAGAGGTACTGTCGAAGTTCAATATTTTCTTTGCAGGTTTATATTTGAAATATTACAAATTTTAAAAATTTAGTTTGATATTTATTCATACTCAATGAAATTTCTAATATTTATTATATTTATTCATTAATAATTTAAATGCTTGTGATTTCCAGATAGACATTTTGGATGAAAATAACAAGGACTCCTTTACACTATGCCTCTTATTATGGAAATGTTGCCCTTGCAGAAATGCTTTTAAACATGGGTACAATATCCATTTATACCTTTGCATGTAGCATGTTTATTTGATAATGTTGAATGTGCAAAGATGCTACTTAATTATAGAGCAAATGTAAGTAATATATAGAAATTTACTGAAATTTTATGATGAAATATATTCTCTTGAAAATACAGATTCTTTGTAATTTTTGTGAAAAATATAAAAATCCCCCCCCCCCTTTTTATTGCTAATGCTTTCATTTTAAAATTCTGTACACACAATATTTATATTTCCATATTAAATCTAAACTGTTATAAACAGTTTTGGCTTTCATATTGGTACATTTCTAGAAATGTACTTAAATGTAAACCTCGTCCTTTTTTTAATAGTTTGTTTACTTATAATATTATATAGTGAAGCCACAATTGTGGATATGCATCTCTGTCTGTATGAATTATTCATTAATATTGGGTGACAATTTTGATTTGATAGTAGTGATATGTAAGTTTGTCAAATTGTCCAATGCTGCAGTTAAGCAATTGAAAAAAGACAAATTTTGTCAAAATATTGAAAATATATTCTCATTTTCACTTCTGAAAATGATATAAACATTGAAATCATTTTAGAAAAATTACTGAAAAGTATATTTTTTTCTTTATATTTTTGTAGAAAATATTTTCTTCCAATAACAAATTATGCTATATTTTACTGGCATTATATTTTATTCTACAAAATAATTCATTTTATAACCAAGCATATGATATTTTTATGGCATTAATTTCAGTTTTTTTCAGTTTTTTGTTTTAGATAATATTTTCTTTGCTGTCTAATAATATAAATATTTCCTGTCTAATAATATGTCCTATCTTCTCGAAAAAATAAAGTTTTCTTCCTGTATCTTTAAACAAGCATTTTGTCTTTTAAAAAAGATCAATTTTCTGTCAAAATAAATAAAAATTAAAAATTTCAGAGAATTGTTAATCAAAAAATTAATAGTGTTCTAACAAATTTAAAAGAATAACTTAGCTAAAAAATTTAAAAGTTCACTTCCTAAACTGTTTTCTGATATATGCAAGTTATGAATATTGATTGAAAAATTTCACTCGGCATTAATAAAATTGAAAGATCAGTGGGGTATCAAAATGTTAAGTTACTGGTTGATATTAAGCATATCTTTATAAAGGAATAAATTCAAGAAAACATTTAATACCCAATAGCAAAAAGTTGTTGGTACTGAATTGATATTGAGTTATTCTAATTGTATTTTGTTTTCGTTAGCATTTTGAAAATGTATAATGAAAATTTATGTTTTAGTCATATAATTTAAATCTAATAAATATTAAGAGTTTATTTAAAACTATACTTATTTATTTTGTTTTGTCAATTATCTTGATTGTCACAGAAAATCTGAGCATAATTTAACATAATAGTTAATATTTCATTTAAAACCAATTTACAGAATTTTAAATATGAATAATTGAGATTTGACTCTTGTGTTAAAATAAATATATTTTTAAATTAAATATAACATACAAGAATTTCATAAAAGAGCATTTTCATATGAACAAAAATTGTTTTCTGACTTATTTTTGTATTATTATTCATAGGTCATCTGAGGAAGTAATGGGAATGATATTACATTAAATTTTTTTCCTCGTATGGTTATAGTTTTAATACAGTCAATTTTTAAGATTTTATTTGATGCTTACTTATACTTTTTAATTCCTTACAATTTCTGATATTAATCATAAATATTTATTTAATTTTCAGATAAATAATGTGGATCGACTCCTTTTACTATGGGTGATGGAAAGAAGGCATTAGATGTGTTGAATTGCTTTTAAAAATGGGTGCCAGTATCAAAGTGGTAGAGAACCATTACATGAAGCATGTCGACATGACAAATTAGAATGTGCCAAGTTGTTACTTAGATATGAGCAAATGTAAGTATAACGTACAGATTTACTGTAATTTTATGTTGAAATATGTTGCTGTGAAAATTAAAATTCTTACTGAAGATTCCTAGAAGAATAACACAAATTTTTATATCTACTATAACCTATACACAAAAACAGTATTTCTATGAGAAATTTTTAAAAAATTCAACTCCTTTTTTATTTTACTTCTTTTTTGTTGTCTCCTTTTTCAAATTTGCATAATTAACTTCTACTGACTTTGAGAAAAATTGCAAATTTATCTATTTGTTTTATCTTCCTTTTGTTCATTTTTTAATAGAACTACCTCTTATTCTTATTCAATATATTGTTGCTACTACAATTTAAGTTACCCACTACCTTATTTGAATATAAACATCCTGAAAAATATAGCTGTTGTATTATTATAATTAATGCAGTTGAGTTATGGGATACTGTTGGGTGAACTTTTTGGTTAGAAGATAATGGTATACTTGCTGTTTAATTCTCCTCCCCTTATGAACTTTTATTGTTTCTGAGCCAAAAATAATAGTATTAATTATAGGTAAATGTTATATTTACTACTGAATAGTCTCATTTCACATTTCAGTTCTCTAAAAATATCAGTTTAAAATATAGAAAAATTAATTTATTAATTAACTTTTGTTTTTTGATGTAGTACATTTTCTCTTGTATAAACTAATTAAAATTATTATAATTGCTGTATATGTATTATTTAGGAGTACTTTTTATTTTTTACTAATGTTAAGCATAAAAAAAAAATTTGTCTAACTGCTGTTGAATAATCTTTCCTAAGATTCAGTTCTCTGAAAATTAGGGTTTAAATGTAGGAAAATAAATTGCTTTATTAATTATGTTTTTATTTATGTAGAATATTTTATCTTGTAAAATAATATTGGTATTATAAGCTATGTTATGATTATACATTCTTGAAAAAAAAAAATTTTCTGTACTTTATATTTTTCTATTATATACCTGTCCTCCGATTTACACAGTACTTTTACACTACTTACAATTACACTTTTATATAATTTTAAAAATATTGGATTTAGAAAAAAAAAAAAAAAAAATGCAATATATATATTTTTTATTCCATTCTATTCTAAATTCAATTGATTGCAATCCAAAAATAGGCTTCCCATTTAGTATGAATAGTCAGATTTTCTATTCGTGTAATTTTGTACAGTAAATTTTAACTGCAAAAAGGTGTACATCATTGTGTTTTTCAATTCACAATTTTTTAAAACTTCATGTTTGCTGGTTAATGAAACAGAATTATAGTTTTTGTAGCATTTTTATAATTTTATTAAAATTTTAGGCATTTTGACTTAGAAATGATCATTTCATTTGTTTTTTTTTTTAATTCTATCTTTACAAAGTACATTGAAAGTTTAGTTTGTCTGCAAATTGCAGAAAGAGTAACAGATGTTGTTAAATTTTAAAAAAACAAAAATTAATTGAAAAAAACAAATTGTCATTGAATAATGTATTTAGCAACATTTTTTTGCAATAATTGCTCTTTTTATTCTAATTAGTATAAGGAAAATAATTATTAATTTTGAAACTGGTTGAATGACCAATATGTCTTTTTTTGTGGTCATTCTAAAAATAGGTTTGTCATCAGTAAATGTCACTTTCAAAGATTGAAGCTTTTTTTTATAATGATATGCTTTAAGAGTTTAAACTTTACATGTTTACTATGTTTGTAAATGCACACAGCATTCATTACCCTGGAAATTTTTGATTCATTGCCAAAGTTTTTTTTTTTTTTTTTTGTTCATTCAAATTACTAGCTCTTTAGGTATTTGGCCTATTATTATTTTGAAAATATACTGTTTTGTTTCACAAACTTTTTAACTGAAACTTTTTATTTAAATATAAAAATTTTGCATGAGAAGTTTTACATTAAGTAGTTGAAAAATTTTTAGTTTTATATTTTTAAAATAATTTTTTTATTCATTATGGTTATATTTGATGTCACACATTAAATTATTATACATTTAAAACATTTGATCTGTTATTTTGATAATAGTGAATTATAGAAAATATTTACTTATTTAAATAAATGAATGAAATCTCGAAAAAATAAGCAAAATTAAAACATAAAAATAAAAATTTGGGGCCAAAACAGGTTCAATACTTGCGTGCTCCGCATCACACCCTTCACAATTTTGCCTCTCTGCCATCATGAAAATTATGTATTATTTAAAAATTATTATATACATGCTTTGTTAATTGAACCTAAATATAGCTATTCTAAATAAGTCGGAATGAATATCTTCAAAAAAGTAATTGTTATTTTGGGAATAAACTAAATCATGCTAGTTTAATAGAAGGGTAAAAAAAATGTAGATCCTCAAGTATTAATAAAATATTTATTCAATTGAAATTACATCTGTTGACAAAAGGTCATACATTAAGTGAAGAATGATTAAAGAATTTTCAAATATCGCTGATGTTCAGACATTTTCCGTACGAATTTCGACTTTCTTCTGTAAACTAAATTTAAATGAAAAAAAGTAAGAAACTTGATGTATCCATTTACAATCCATGGAATTTTGCATCATTAAAATTGTTTAATTAATTATGTCATTGAAAAATAAACAATCGACCGAAGACTCTACTTTTGCTTTTTACAAAGAGAAATGCTTTTATTCGATTATTAAAAAAAAAAAAAAAAAAAACATGTAAAAAGCCTGGGTTTTATATTTCTGAACAATAAAATAACATAATTCATAAAAAAACGTCGATGTTTACATATGATAAAATACGTACACCTCGTGTTATATCTGAAATCACACTTTCTGTTTTAAAAGAAGATCCAACTCGTCCCCCCCCTTCCAAAAAAAAAAAAAAAAAACTATCACAAAATGCTGTAAAAATATATTTTATAGGAATGTTTTAAAAATTTCTTAAAATACGGAATTGATCGGACAACTCATGAAATACACTGAGCAGAGTATGGATGGACTGATCCTTGCAGAGGCGTTCCGTATTTGTCTGCCGCAGTTAAGAACTGAAACTGATACACACACCAGATCGTACCTGATATTCTACACCTACTGGAAGATCGTGGCAGCGAGCAGAGCCCATTAATGTTCAACACCCGCTTGGAACTTCTCAGGATTGCCACCTGGAACGCAAATGGTTTGCGTTCTAAAATCAATGAGGTAAGAGAATTCTGTTTAGAGCATAACCTTGATGTACTTTTGGTCCAGGAAACTAAATTAAGACCTGGAGAGACCCCACTGATCGCTAATTATCGATTCTATCGTTTTGATAGAATCAACCTAAATTCCTATGTAAGCGGAGGCACCTGCATTTATGTTAAAAGTAGTATCAGGTACCATGAACTACCTGCTCCGCGCCTTAATTGCGCCGAGGTAGCCATGATTCAAATTCATCTTAATGATTTTCCACCCATTATCATCGCTTCGACTTACGTCGCACCTACAAACCCAGGTGAATACCCGGTGGAGGACATCGATACTATTTTGAAATCTGGACCCAATGTGATTCTAGCCGGCGACCTAAGCGCTTTCCACTCTAGTTGGAATTTCGGACGTTCTAACCGAAATGGATTCAAATTGAACAAATATCTGAAATTACAAAGAGGATTGAAAGTCGTAGCCCCCCCCCGACCTACTAGATTTAATATTATTAGCAACCGCGCGGGAAATGTCCTTGATTATGGCATTTTTAAATTTATTCCATTTAATTCTAATGTAGAGGTGATCAATGATCTTGATTCTGATCACCTACCTGTGTTGTTTACCTTTGAAACCAGCATAGAATCACTGAAAGGTCCAGATCAGCTTTGACCAATTGGTAGGATTTCAGCTATACGCTAAGCACTAAGCCACTCCCCTTTTACTTTAAGCGAACCCGCTGACGCGGAGCGCCTCATTCAGGACTTGGAGCTCACTCTGCAAGGAGCTCTGAGCGATTCTTCTAAACCTAAATTTAAGCCTTCCACCTGTTAGGTTTCCAAGCGAGCTTAAAGATGAAATTAAATATAGAAACGCACTTGACGTCGGTTTTGGCAAGAATCTAGAGATCCAAACGCCAGAGCCGATTATTTCAGACAGATGGCTGTCGTAAGACTTATGACTAAAAAATTCTCACAGCAACGATGGGAACCCTCCATTCAGGCCATGACGCCTCAGACAACACTATTTAGACGAACGTCTCTGTTGCGAAAACCATTTAGCAACATTCCAGCACTCATACGCTCCAATGGATCTTCTGCTTATGCACCAGAGGAGAAAGCCGAGCTTTTAGCGGCTACTACAAGAGCCAATTTAGTCTACAAGACCAATTTGAAACGAACCACGACGTCGAAGATCCTATTTTCTTTTTAGA
Organism: Caerostris extrusa; assembly: GCA_021605095.1. Taxonomy (NCBI): domain Eukaryota; kingdom Metazoa; phylum Arthropoda; class Arachnida; order Araneae; family Araneidae; genus Caerostris; species Caerostris extrusa. The sequence goes on along the minus strand of BPLR01016056.1, from coordinate 137,141 downwards.
CGCACTAACACTGAAGTAGCAGACTTCTTTCAACAACCACACGTAAATGATATCAGTCAGGTCAGTCCAGCGGAAGTCTGTGAATTTATTAGGAAGATTAAACCCAATAAGTCTCCTGGGATTGATCGCATTAGTAATCGAATGTTAAAAGCTTTACCTTATACATATAAAAGCTACTGATCACTTATCTAATTAATTTTTTAATTGATAAGTGCTACTTCCCACAGAGCTGAAAACTGCCGTAGTCATTCCTATTCCAAAACCTAATAGTAATAGGGCCTACCCCAAAATTACCGTCCAATCTCACTACTCAGTGGAGTGAGTAAAATATTCGAATATTCGATTCTTAAACGCCTGGATCAGCACTGCACTAATCATAATATCCTTATACCTGAGTAATTTGGGTTCAGAACCCAACTCAGTACTTCTCACCAGCTCTTACTTGTTAACGAGCTGATCCATGATGGCTTTATCAATCGTAAATCTATGGGAATATTATTTCTGGACGTAGTCAAAGCCTTTGATAAAATTTGGCATAATGGCTTACTACTCAAGCTCATTCGACTTGATTTTTCGCCCCAGTTTATTAAAATTATACACTCGTATCTCACTTTGCGTAATTTCAGAGTGCGAGTGGGAGGGACCATTTCCAGCGATCATCCAATCAGGAGCGGGGTTCCACAGGGCTCACTGCTCGGTCCCAGATTGTTTCTAATCTCTGTGAACGACATACCTAAGCCAGAATTCTGCAAACTGGCTATGTTCGCAGATGACACAGCGATTATTGCACAGCACAAGACACCAAACTCCGTCGTTGCTTGCTTTTAATTATTGCTATTTACAACAATAAATATACATAATTCTTCTTGAAAACTATTACTACAAATATAGACATCTCTTAGATGACTGTGCTGAGAAAAGCTTTTAACAGGCAGCTGGATTATTGATACGAGATATGCATACTATAAACTATATCTTTGATTTGCCTGTAAGGAAACAAAATAATAAAAATTAAAGGATATTCACTAATGTTATGTCATAAACACATGCTTTGAATACATATACTCACTTTTGAAATACGAAGACACAACTTGTGATTCACTTTTGCATAATTTTTTAGTTGTCTCTGGGAGATTTTTCTCACCTAATAAATAAAATTTTTGTTAGGTAAGGATACATAAATTTAAATTGATTTAGAAAGTGAGATAATGTTGAAATAAAAAATTGAGTAATTCAGAAAAATTGAGACTACAAATTAGAAAACTTAAAGGAAACAAACATAATATAAACAAAAATAATTTTCTCATACTATAATGTTTTACTTTTTACAGTAGCAAGTTTAACTGTAATAAATAACACCAAAAGAAATTTTTAATCAAAAAAAATTAATTTATGAAGTTCTAGTAGAACTGGAATCTACTATCAAGAAATAATTGTAATACATGAAAAATTGGAATTTTTATAAAGCATATAACAAATAAATTTTTAAAAGATATCATCATTTGTAATCTTATATTGGCAACAGTTTCATATATCATAAAACTGTGTAAGTAAACACAAAGTTTTCATAACTATAATATTTTGAATTCGGGCCTGAATGGCCGAGGGGCTAAACGCTCTGGCGCTCGGTACCAGAAGTTTCGGGTGCGAGTCCCGGCGGTCCCATGGATGTTTGTAGTGCTTCGGAATCCGCTTTAAACCGTAGGTCCCGGTCCTAATGGGATCATAGAGCGTTGCGGGGGCATTGTTACTCCGTGGCTTATCTTCAAGTTACACGTTCCCCCTGGGTAATACAAAGTCAGTAACGTCTGTGCAGCGCTTGCCTTAAGGCATCCAAGACCAAGCTGTCTAAGTGTTTGCCAGCTGCATTAGAACAAAAAAAAAAAAAAAATTATTTTTGAATTTCATTATTTACAGACTGAAATTTAAAAAAAATTTGCTTATGGGATGATGTTATTTTATTCTCTTTGTAACTTTGACTTTCTGTCTTAATTGTAATGTTTTTGTTCTCAGATGCTAGAAATTATTATTCCATCTCTGATTTATTTAATTTTTCTTACAATTGGCAAAGGGCACAACCACAAGTCACTGTTCACCATTCGCCAAGTGGAGTCGTGGTAGCTGCGCGATCAAGGCACTCCATCAAGTCAACAATAATTTAAAAAATAATGATTATTGCTATGAAAATGGATTATTAAGGGAAACCCTCTTTATTCATTAAAAGGAGGGAAATTAAGAATTATCTATATGAAGACTGGTAACAGATTTTTATATTTCACTGTAGAGTTTTAATTTACTGTTTTTAATTATAATGTAAATATTTTTATTACCAAAAACACTTTACATGTATAAATTATATTTTTAAAATTATTTTAATTGTCAGCTGTGTTAACAGCAACAAAATAAATATCAATTACAATTTTTCAATTCCGAACCATTATAACCATCCATGGCACGTAAGGACTCTAACCCGTGGAGCCGAGCGCTAATCAGGTCTCCAAACTTAATCAATTGTTAAAAATTCGAACTATTTCGTAATGTACGTTGCATTGACTGACTTTGCTCTCTGAGGTCAGCAATAGTATTGGGCCGCATTGACATGCCGTATTCTCGAGAGTGCACATTTGTTTTAAAACCTGTTAAATACATATAAACAAAATTGATCAAAATAAATACAACAATCTAAAATGAAAATAAGTTTTCTATGTTTTAATAGAATAAAAGTATATATGTACTCTATAAAATTAATAAAAATTAAATGATTACAATTTAATGTAAAACAATTAAATGTATTAAATGTAAAACTAAATTAAATTTATCATAAAAAGAATTTCAAAATGCAAATAAAACAGTAGTAGTATTATATCGTAGAGAAAGATAGAATGCTTTTTTTATTGAAAAAGGTTTTACATTCAATTTGAAATTATCTTGCATTTTTATGTATAAAATACAGATATTTGTTAATATTAAATAAACCAAAGAAAATTTTTGTCCTCTTTATAATTTATGCAAATAATCCCGATAATATTAATTCCAATTAATAAATCAAACGTTAGATAATTTGTTTTAATTAGATTTCAAAATCTTTTAATGAGTCTTGAAAAAAATTATTTATAATATAGCATAAAATTTAGTTTCATTATATATAAAGCAATCTGTTTTCTGTTAATTATTAACAATCTGGAAACAGCAAAAGATAAAATCGAGGAAGATTCCATGGAGACATAATGTATATTTTATTAAGAGGGTTTAAATATCCTTATATTTTGACTATACTTTTCAAATTTATAATTAAGTAAAACAAATAATTATCAAAATAATAATAATAATAATATATTTAATGTGTAGGATTTTCTGGACATAAATATATACGTAATAATATTAAATATGAATTACCTGCAAATATTTATAAAGTTGAATTTACTTACTTTTCCCATATTTTACAGAATATCTTTAACTGTAATAATGCATCTAAATGTATATTTATATCTGGAGCCAAATTTTAATTAGTGCACGGCTTCCTTTTTCGCTGTTTTATTTAAATGTAAATGAATAAATATTTAATATTGCTTTTATTCAAAATTTAATTGCTTTTTACATACATTATATAATAGTTTGAAAAACATACGGAAACAAATAATTTTATAAAAGCATCAGAAAAAACAAATAACAAGAAAATAATAGATAATAAATGCTTAATTAGTTTAATAAAATGTTTTTGCCCAATATATGTATTAAAATAAATAAACATTCATACCAAAAATACTTATTTTTGAAAATTCATACTAGTTTTAGTTATTATTTTGTATAAATGCAGATTTTTAGTTATATATGCAATGGAGATTAACAGCTTTGGAGGAAAAAAAAATTGCTACATTATTGCTTGTGGAACTAAATACTAAACAATAAATATAAAGTTTAAAACAAATTTTAAAGAAAATATTGTATTCATATGATAATATTTATAAAATGGTTTATAATATTATTATTATTTACAATTTTAAAAAACGTCATCTAAAAAAATAATATTAACAGAAAGATAGTTTGAAAACAAAATAAAAATAACTATAATGTATTAATTATATGAATAAAATTAAATGAAAATTCCTTTTAATTTAACAGTGACTTACTTGAAAATTGACATTTGATTTTCGATGAAGAAAACAAGTATTCCTTAATTCTTTTTTTTTTTTTTATTGAATCTTTTAACGGAAGATATATCAACAAACTTTAATGAAAGATAAATTTGGTTGATAATTAAAATATTTGAATCCAGAGCTTAATTTCTAGAGATGATTCAAATGGTTATTGGAATATTAGTGATTATTATTTTTAAAAAAAAAAATTGAATAACAAATAGCTTTTTAAGTCTGTGCTACTCATTCAGTATACTAAAAAAATGCATATATAATAATATATATATATTAAAATGAAATAACCTTTCACACAAAAAATACTCATTTTTGAAAATGAGCAATAAAACTTGGCAATTTTTGGAATAAGGCAGCTTTGAAACTCGAGAATCGAAGTCAAAATGTAACCCTGAGGATAAGCATGCTAAATCTGTAAGCCTAAAGTCCTTCCGTTGGGGAGGGGTTGAATATAGTAAGGTGCGAGCTCTTCACAGTTGAATAAGGAATCATCTAAATACATTATCAATTACTATTGAATAATTTAAAAATTAATATACAATTATTTGAGGAAATTTTCTACTTTTATAATAAGAACTTTAGGCTTAACTAGCTGTGCTCCTGCTATGAATTTTTTTTTTCAATCGAAACAAAGGCTGTTAATTAAAAAAGGGATTAATTAGTATATTGATTATTAGTATATTGAAAAGTATACAACAATTGAAATACTGAAATAAAATAACAAAATATTTAAAAATAGTCTAGAATCAGCCTTCTTCAAAGCAATTATAAAACAGCAATCAAATCTGTAAAACAAAAAACAAAAATTACTAAAATGCTAATTAAATAGTAAATTATAATAAAATAAAGTAAATTACATGAAATAAATAATTTAAATTAAGAAATTATTTTAAAAAACTGCAGTGCAATAAAGCTATCGAGAAAATGGCGACACAAAGCAGAACAATTAAGAATACAGCAATTAAATATGCAAAAAAAAAAAAAAAAATTATTCACTAAAACGCTAATTAACTGATGAATTATAATAAAATAAAGTAAATGATATAAAATAAATCATACCAATTCAGATATTAGTCAACAACTGTAGCACAATGACGGTTCAGAGTATATGTCGGAACACAGGACGCTATAATAATTAAACGCATCCGGTGGACAATCTTCCCTACAAGTTGAAGGGAAAATTCCCTTTCCCTAAGAACCGATAGCGCCGTCTGGTGGTTTCATTGCTGAATATTTTTCTATGATTTGGTGCTTGCAAACCGTCGATTTACAATTAGAGACCTTGCTGAGGATGTTGGAATTTCTAAAGGATCGGTCAATAGCATTGTGGGCCTCAAACGCGCAGAAATCTCGATTGGTTCGAAAACACTGAATGCGCCAGTTCACACTGCATTGATTCTTCGTGAAGTTTTTCGCCAAAAATTAAACCCATATCGTTCCACAACCACCGCATTCACACCGTGCGACTTTGGTAATGAACGACTCAATTCCCTAAACTCAAATTCAATTTATTAAGTTTAAACTCAAAATTCAATTTATTAAGTTTAAACTGAAAATTCAATTTATTAAGTTTAAACTCAAAATTCAATTTATTAAGTTTAAACTTAAAATTCAATTTATTAAGTTAAAACTGAAAATTCAATTTATTAAGTTTAAACTCAAAATTCAATTTATTAAGTTTAAACTCAAAATTCAATGTATTAAGTTTAAACTCAAAATTCAATTCCGCAAATTAAATCTTCAATCGACTCAAAACCCTCTCCGGGGACACCGTTTTGAGTCGATTGAAAAGATTCAACGTGAATCGCCGCCACTTTGAATGCCATCCCTGCCGACAACTTTTCAGCATGCATTGAGGATTGGAAAAAAAGTTAGCATAAGTGCATTGTGTTTGGAGGGGATTAATTTGAAGGAGATGAAATAAATTCGAAAAATAAATAAAGAGTGTTTGATAAAAAAAATAATAATTGGTCTTACTTTCTGGACACAGTAGTATATATATTGTAAGGCAAAAACATTTGTTTTCAATCATATAGTTAAAAGTTTCTTTTGGAAGGGAAGAAAAAAAAAAAAACGCATAACCAACGGCAGTATTTCAAAAGATTTAAATGTCACAACTCCTTTGGCGCTGCTGTTGCAAACAGTGGCGCTGATGATCGGCTGTCTGTATTTTTTTCGATCCACTCCACTACAAGCAATTTGAAAATTTAAAATCGTCTGCAATTTAATGCGGGTTAAAATGAAACATCACACTCAGGGCCGGATTTAGATGAAAAGAGGCGTATTCTGTGATGCAATTCTGCATTAACAATAGGTTATAATCCAACTAGCAATAACAATAACTAACTTGAGAATAAAAGAGCCGCGCCAATCTATGAATAACCTATCCAAAGATTTAAGCATCAGCTCAGAATATGCTTTCCGAGCTGTTAATTAGAATTAGGAATTAAAAATTCTTCAAAACCAACGTCTAATAACATATGCTGATAAATATAAAAACATTGCTTATATTAAAAGTGGTAATTTTATCTATTCCGTATTCACTAATATTTTTTGCGTAGTGGTTCGGAATCCACTTTAAACTGTAGGTCCCAGTCTAATATTATCGTAGAGCGTTGCGGGGGCATTGTTACTCCGCGTCCGTGGCATATCTTCAAGTTAAACGCGGTCCCTGGGTAATGCAAAGTGAGTACGTTTGTGCAGCGCTTGCCTTAAGGCATCCAAAACCAAGCTGTCTAAGTGTTTGCCAGCTGCATTAGAACAAAAAAAAAAAAAAAAAAAAAAAAAAAAAAGCTTCGGTAGTTTTTCTTTTTGTATCATAGAGGGTAGAACGTAGATTGGAAAATCCCCTATGTTGACCATTGCTATCAAATACTGCTCAGATGGCAGTTTGAGGTTTGTTGTTGTGTCTGACCCATTGCATCCATGTTCTGAAGGACAGAAAGTTGGGTCCTTTCTTTCCGCACTAGAGTATGCATGTAGTGTGTATCTCCCTTTGATTCTTTACACTGAGCGCATCGTCGACGAAGTAAATTTGAAAATCAGGAGAAATGCTTCAGATTTGTTTTAAGTTTGTGCCTACTGAAGATAATGTCAGTTTGTTTGTAACTCGACTACGTTTATATTAAAAGCGAGTCAGCCAGTTTGAGGTTTACGGAGTTCCGTGGCCTTATACGGTCCTAAACTCCTAGCTGAAAGTAAGTCACATGGAGATATAGAAAACATTAATAAACAACATTCGAATTAATTCTTAAATACAATAACTATTAACATAAAATTTAATATGATATTTTCTTTTTTTTGTGATCTGGATTTTGTTTGAATAAAGTTCCATTTTTTGTTTAGTTCAAAACTTAAAATTCATATTTAAACTTTTAATGCGAATTATTATGAAATAAATTTATCTGAACTGAATTTGCTTTAATCTCCAATGTATTGAATATATTTCATTTATTTTGATAGAAAATAGGATAATTTTACAAATAAATATGTAAAAAAATATTATTCACTGAAACGCTAATTAGCTAATAAATTATAATAAAATAAAGTAAGTGATATAAAATAAATAATATCGATTCACATATTATTTAACAACTGCAGTGCAATGACTGTTCAGAGTAAATGTCGAAACGCAGCACGCTACAGTAATTAAAAAAAGTGACAGCATCAACGCATCCGATGGGCAATCTTCCCTAAAAACTGATAGCGCCACCTGGTGGTTGAATTGTTGTTGCACGGTGCACAATTCCTCTACCCAGAAGCCTCGGTATCTTTTGTATCAAAATGAAAATTGCTTTTTATTTTTACTTGTAATTTGTTCCACCATTCCTCAAAGAACTGTAATTACAAGAAAAGATGCCTCAAATGCGGGGTGAACACCATCTCAAGGATTGCCACATTAAAGAGCGCCTCGAAAACCCCACCTGCATAAACTGCCACCAGATGGGGCACCTCGCCGCTTGAGAGGCTGCCCAATGTTTCCTAAGCCACGTCTCCCGCCCCACCAGAGCCAAGCACCATCAAGACCCACCTTCAGCAGCCGGCCAGTTTCCGAGGCAGTATCCTTTGCAAGTCTCTTTCAAGGAACCCCAAAAACTCCAACGCCATGCCATCGGTCTCAAAACAACTATTACAAAATATTAATGCTAACAATACTAAACTCTTCTAATCTTACTGCCGATTCAGCCACTAAAGCGCTTTATGTACTTTCAGAAATTGTAAATATATTTAACATGCTAGGAGGTCTAGATAATTTTTAAACGCTTTAACTTAAAAATGCTAATAGTCCCATTGAAAAATTACAACTTCTTTTTAAATGCCTTAATTAATTGCGCTAGGTGCATCCTTTTAATTACTCCTTCTTGTTTTATTTTTTAATTTCTTATCTTAATAACATGGACATAAATACGCAATGAACCTTAGCATACTGGATTAGCCCTTGATAAGGCCATAACCGGCCAATGTACTTTGTGAATGTTGAATGATGATGATGACACCCAGAACTGGACTTCGAGCTTTAATGATAAGTTATAAATAGATCAGAAGTAAAAAAGAACGTCGTCTTTAAGGATATCAGAGTTAGTCCCTGATCCGAAGGGGCCTAACACTCCTCTATTATTATGTGGGAAGGCTTTGCCACATCTAGAAAGATTGCTGCTATCAATTTTCCAGGAAAACCCTTCTGAGATAGTTTCGAAATGTTATAAAAAGTTGATGCGTAGTGGATAAATTTTTTTGTAAAAAACCAAATTGCTGAGAGATTAGTATGTTAAGATTGTTAGATGCTTCATTAAGGATATCAGAGAGAACTCGTTCGATTAGTTTGCTGAGGGAGGAAAAGAAGTGAAATGGGTCCATAGCTATTAGGAGAGGTAGGGTCTTTACCAGGCTTAAGGATCGGAAGAATGCGAGCAGTCTTCCAATTGTTAGGAAAGTGGTTAGTTAAAAAAGTAATCAGTAATTTTACAGATTTGAAGAATAATTTTAAAGGGAATATTTTTAAGCATTTTATTGGTTATGCAGTCAATACCAGGGGTTTTACTAATTTTAAGATTAAAGATGCAATTTATAATAAAGGATGCTTTGGTAGGAGGAATATTTTCATTATCATTAGGCTGAGCAAGGAAAGAAGAGATAGTGTTTTCGACATCAATTACAGTGTTAGGATTGTTAGTTTCGTTTTCCTGGAATTGTGCTTGTAGAGTAGTGGCGAGGACCTCAGCTTTGTCTGTATCAGTAGTAACAGCAGAGTTAGGAGTGTGAAGTGAGGTAATTCTAGTTCTTTTTTTTCTAATATTATTGCAAAGGTTCCAAATTGATCCATCTTCAACATTAACAGTTTGAAGTTTCCTATTCCAGCAGTCGTTTTTGTAGTTTAAAATTGCCCGTCTAAGTAAGTTCTGGTGATGGTTATACTGATTCTTGCTGTGGGGGTCACGATATATTTGCCAAATTTTTCTAGCGTTATTACGGTTAGTAATTAGTGGTTTAATGTAAGGGGGTAGGTAAGTGCGGTTGTTAGTAGTAAGAGGTTTAGAAGCAGCTTTATGTGCAGAGATAATACTACTAGTTAATTCAAAGATTGCAGTTTCTATATCATTAGGATTAGTTAGAGGGGTGGGTGAATAATTGAAGTTAGAGTCCAGAGTAGTAGAGAATTTAGACCAGTTAGTAGTAATATTAGAGTTGATATTAAAATTAACATAATTAAATTTATAGTCAATAATGACAGGGTTATGATCTGAGGAGAGTTCATCTAGAGAAGAAATTGAGTGATTAAAGTGGAAGTTGTTAGTAACTACAAGGTCAATAATAGAAGTAGAGTTAGTACCAATTCTAGTGGGGGTGTTAGGAGCAATAATTTCAACGTTAAAGTTATTAGCATAGGATTGAAGGGCTACACCGGTGCTATTTTTATTGTGACATCCCCAAGTGGTATTATGAGCGTTAAAGTCTCCAGCTAAAATTACACTACTATTCAGAGAGAAGAGAGTATTTAAATCATTGTTGAAGTTAGAGGTGGCAATTCCATTTGGCACATAAACTGAAGCTATAGCGAGAGTAGGAAAATGAGGAAAGTGCAGTGAGACAATCGTTGATTTTTATACCAATTAATGGCGGTGTAGCAATATGAGAGTGAGGTACAGAGCTTTTGATGAAAATACCAGTGCCTCCAGAGACAGGATCCTGAGGACCATCATTACGATAAAAATTGTACCCCATTAAGTATGGTGTTTGTGTATGTTTAAGGTGTGTTTCCTGAAGCAGTACTAGATCGGGGTTATAGTCATTAACAAAAAAGCAGTAAAATCAAACATTTTAAACCAAATATTGCATGCATTCCAGTAGCATATGCGCAGTCCAGAAACCGACTGAGTCATTACGAAGCATTAGGAGTAGTTTGGGTCGCCAGGCCATTTATGAAGACCTGGAGTTTGTCTGCTTTGTTATCAGCAGCGTTTAGTTGATGGAGAAGACCATCCATGTTATTGAGATTAGTGAATATTGAGAGAAATTCTTTCATAATAAGTAGAGATTTTTGAAGAAATTGGGCTTGATTGTTAAGACTCAGTAATTGACTCAGTTGGTTTTGGGTCAAATCAGAAACATTATTAACATTATTTGCAAGTTGTTGAGTAACATTTTTTGTGGCCGCAGCATAGGAGAAATTAGGTGAGACTTGCCTAGCAGGGGGTACCTTTAGGAATGGTGGCGTACTTAGTGGAATTAATTTTGATCTTAGGAAATTTAGAGCATCCCCGCCAAGCAGCGATGTGTCCAGACTCCCCGCAATTTATGCACTTAGGGATTTCAAGCTTGTCAAATTTTTGACAGTCTTTATGCGAATGTTCCTCGCCACACTTTAGGCATCGAGCCTTAAATCCACAGTTGTTGGAGCTGTGGTGGAAAAAAATTGCACTTGAAACATTGTAAGGTAATAGGTTTTTATTATACTTTTCCACCACCACTGAAAAATAGAGAAGCCTGTTGAGTTTAAAGATATCATTGTTTTTATTGGATCTGGCGAGCGTAATTTGGAAAATGGGCAGTGGTTGTTTATCCTTAGCTCTGGTGAGCTGAACTACTTTTCGGCGATGAAGTCCTTTTCTGCAAGTTCAGTTTTGATCTCGTCAACAGGAGTATTCTTCGGCAGCCCTTTAATCACAGCCTTGAGAGGTCTGAGGAATTTGGGAGTGATTACGAAGAATTCGATATCATTTTTGTTTAAGTAGCGTGTTAGTTCTCTATGCTGATCCTCGCTGTTAGGGAATAATTTCAGCATCTCTCCTGCTAACTTTATGTTGACCGTACTCTCGAAAGTTTCATCAATTTTTTGAGCATATCTTTAAGATTAGCTTTAGGTTTAACCATAATCGGTGGTAGTTTTCGAACTACAGTAACAGTTTCATCAACATTAGTCACTTCGTCTGTGCCAAGAGAATTAAATTTGTTGCTGGTTTGAATTTCAGTCTGGTTATTAACTTTACTTGAAGTGAAGTTGGCCTTAGCCGTTAATTTCTTATTGGGAGTTAAGAACTCCTCGGACACATTGCGCTTATCTTTGCGAGAAGAAATCTCACTCGCATTTCTTTTAACATTAGATTTAGGAGTAGTCTTATTAGAGTTATGCAAAGTGCATTTGGCAATAGGGCAAGAACCAGATTTACTTACCCATTCCACCAGGTATTGTCGCTTCATCAAAAGGTTGGCATTCATTTGGAGATAGTCCTGTGGCATGTCTGAGTTCTTAGTGGAGGCCAGGATGTCATCAAGAATTTTCAGTTCTTTGTTTGCAGTCACTAGCTGTCTGCACATTCCCTCAGGAGTAACTGTGGTTGAGGCGTTGGCGTCCGCGTTCGGTGCGACAGTCAGATCCAGATGGACCTCAGCAGGTTCGTTGCCTTCAGATGAAACTTCCATAGCATTCGTTACTCGATCAAAAAAACATTCAAACTCATTCTCTGGAAAAATCGTAAGGAATGAACATCGCATCAAAGCCAAACAATGCGTTAAGAGAATCAATCGCTATCAGTGACAAAAAAATCGCTAGAAGTATCAGCAAAACAATTCGCAAAAGCTTAATTCTGTCCTTAAGACAAAATATATCACAAATCAAAGGCAGACGTTTTGAAAAAAAAAACATCCAATCTTACACCGTACTATCGTCTGGTGGTTTCCTGTAATGCATATCAAGATGTGTGTGATAATTCTAGGTGAAATTTTTTTATTTTAGAGTTCCGATTCTGAATTATCCTTAATTTATGGACATGAATAAAAAAATTAAATATCTTATTTTCGTACAGTTTTTACATATGCAATCCAAACCAGACAAGCCATTCCTAGTATTTAGATTCTTTGAAAGAGTGACGTTATCATTTTTATAATTTCCATTCCAAAGACGTACCTATCCGGTACTCATTCCCTGATGAAGCTGAATGTTATAGTTAATTTGCTCGGTTTACTCAATTTGCATTTTACTTATTCTTGGACAAGATGTTTAGCATACCGGATATTGTATATTTGTGAAAGTTACGCGTTATTTTACATTATGAGGTTCTGTTATTTGCCCTTCTATTCCACCTTTTAATTTATATGTGCTTCAGGTTTTTTGTGAATTCTAGATGGTTTTTATATATACAATTTGAGTGTAGCGAATATCGATAGTAGCTTTCATCGCACAAAATAATCATATTTCTAATTATTCATCATTATCCCTTATTAGTTCTCTTTTGATTTTGCGTTTTATGTTCTGTTTGTATATGCATATATATAATATATGTGTGTTTATTTATATTGAGGATGAGAGAGAAAATCATGACTATGAAATTTCATAGGTTGATAGCAATGAAATCTTTTTCAGTTGTTTAATAGCACCATTTGAGCCGAAGCATTTTACAGAAAGGTCATTTTAAAAATAGCAAGGATTAAGGGACACCAAAGTTAAAATAAAAAAACACAACTTGCCTTAAAAATGAAAAATATTTGACGAAGTATAACAAAAAAAATAACTGAAAAGATATACTTAGCTCTAATGACGCATGTAATAATTACAAAACTGTAAAAAGATTGATCAAATAAACTTTTCATCCAAAAACCAGAAAGTTATAAAATAAATTTGCTTCTAATTACCTTTCACGAAATGATTTACTTATTCCTTTATTGACCTCCACCCAACTCCCTTCTAGTACATGTGAAAAGAGGCGACAACGACTTGTCTTTTAACGAAGCACATTTGCTACACGGTACGCTGGTTCCTTCTTGAGAAAACATTATGAGGTTTGGTTCTGCTCTACGGTCATTTTGTGCACAAGAGGGCTAAACAGACGGGGACATACTTTTCAACAAACATCCATGCCACCTCCAGGTTTTGAACCTGAAGTAACAAATGCCAGGGCTCTGCCACCAGACCGCCTTTTATAGATGACAGATAAATACAGTACATGGAACAGCAGCAAAGTAGACAAAAGGAAACTGCACAAAAATAAAAGAAACAATAAACAAAAAATTTTCTGTCATTCTTCATCATATATAAATTAAATATAAAAGTAAATAATTCAAAAGTAAAAAAGAAGTAAAGGTAATAAAAAAGTAAAGGAAAGAATCTTGATAATAAAATAGAAAACTAAAAATTATAAAAGCGAAATAAAAAAATGATGATAAATAGATTTTTCTATTTATATTGAGGATGAGAGAGAAAATTATGACTATGAAATTTGAGCAGTAGGTTGATAGAAATGAAATCTTTTCAGTTGAAATTTAAGAAGGAATAAATTTGAGCCGAAGCATTTTACAGAAAGTCAGAGATCAAATTAAAAAATAGCAAGGATTAAAATCATCCCACCAAAGTAAAAATAAAAAACACAACTTGATAAAATCCAATAAATGAAAAAATATTTGAACCAGGCGCGAAAAAAGAGAAAAGCAACAGCGAAACGAACAAAATAATAACAGCGAAAAAATGAAACACTGAAGTACATGAAAGCTCTAACGACGAAATGGTTTCTGTAGAGAAAAATGACTACCGAGTATGACAAACTGTAAAAATAAAAAGAGACCTAACGAACGCATCAAATATAACATTCGTTTTTGTCTACCACTTTTAATATAGAAACAAAATGAACAGCATTTATAAGTGTTTAAATAAAGACTTTAAAAATTTCTTCTCTAGATGAACCTCCTCAGATCATAACCCCTGTCATTATTGACTATAAATTTAATTATGTTAATTTTAATATCAACTCTAATATTACTACTAACTGGTCTAAATTTCTACTACTCTGGACTCTAACTTCAATTATTCACCCACCCCCTAACTAATCCTAATGATATAGAAACTGCAATCTTTGAATTAACTAGTAGTATTCTCTCTGCACATAAAGCTGCTTCTAAACCTCTTACTACTAACAACCGCACTTACCTACCCTTGCTAATTACTAACCGTAATAACGCTAGAAAAATTTGGCAAATATATCGTGACCCCACAGCAAGAATCAGTATAACCATCACCAGAACTTACTTAGACGGGCAATTTTAAAACTACAAAAACGATTGCTGGGATAGGAAACAAACTGTTAATGTTGAAGATGGATCAATTTGGAACCTTTGCAACAATATTAGGAAAAAAAGAACTAGAATTACCTGCTTCACACTCCTAACTCTGCTGTTACTACTGATACAGACAAAGCCAGGTCCTCGCCACTACTCTCCTACAAGCACAATTCCAGGAAAACGAAACTAACAATCCTAACACTGTAATTGATGTCGAAAAACTATCTCTTTCTTTCCTTGCTCAGCCTAATGATAATGAAAATATTCCTCCTACCAAAGCATCCTTTATTATAAATTGCATCTTTAATCTTAAAATTAGTAAAACCCCTGGTATTGACTGTATAACCAATAAAATGCTTAAAAATATTCCCTTTAAAATTATTCTTCAAATCTGTAAAATTACTGATGCTATCCTTTAACTAACCACTTTCCTAACAATTGGAAGACTGCTCGCATTCTTCCGATCCTTAAGCCTGGTAAAGACCCTACCTCTCCTAATAGCTATCGACCCATTTCACTTCTTTCCTCCCTCAGCAAACTAATAGAACGAGTTCTCTCTGATATCCTTAATGAAGCATCTAACAATCTTAACATACTAATCTCTCAGCAATTTGGTTTTACAAAAAATTTATCCACTACGCATCAACTTTTTATAACATTTCCGAAACTATCTCAGAAGGGTTTTCCTGGAAAATTGATACAGCAGCAATCTTTCTAGATGTGGCAAAAGCCTTCGATCGAGTTTGGATCAACGGAATAATTTTCAAGATGATTAAATTTCAGTATCCTTCTTTTTTTTTAATTCAAAACTATTTATAACTATCTCACAGGTCGAAATTTCGTTGTTTCTGTAAATAATATCGATTCAAGAAACTGCAAAATCCTAGCCGGTGTTCCCCAGGGCTCGATCTTGGGGCCCGCCCTTTTATATAACATTTACACCAATGATATTCCACAGAATCACAAGATTAAATTAACACTCTACGCGGATGACACTGCTATAATTACACAGGGAGAAACTTCAACATTATTCAGAAAAACTTACAAAAATTACATCAATCAGTTAGAAATATGGCTTAATAATTGGAAAATTAAACTTAATGTCGCGAAAACTGAAGCAGTGCTATTCACCAGGAAAATAACTATAACCCACCTAATATTACTATTTATAATACTAACATTTCCTGGTCTACAGAAACTAAATACCTTGGAGTAATTCTTGATCGCAGACTTAATTATAATTCTCATATCCAACATCTTCGCACTAAATTCAATAATCAATTACAAAAACTCTATCCTTTAATTTGCAGAAATTCTTCTCTAACACTGGAACTTAAAAACTAATCTATCTCTCCTATCTCAGACCTATCATAGCATATGAAGTCCAGTATGGGGCTCCACTGCGAACAGTAACTTTTGATTCTGGAAAGGCTTGAAAACAAGATCTTGAGAATGATTACGAATTCACCCTGGTTCTTTAGAAATAAAGAGATTAGATATTCGCTCTCTGTTCCCAGCTTTAAAGAATACGTACAAAATTGCTGTTAATTTCTATGATTCTGTTTCTCATTCCAATAACCAGGTCCTAAAAGATCTTCAAAATTTTGATTATGATATATTCTTCCCAGCAGCCGCAAACGCCCACGATACGTACTTAATATTAATAAATAATGCGCTCACTTTTAGTTTCTTCCCCAGACAACTGATGGTTGCTTTGGATCTTCTCTCTCCCGCTTCTCGCGTAATTTTTTTTTTTTTAGTTACTCCGTCTGTGCTCGTTTTTGCTAAGATTTTTAATTTTTCCTCTTGTTTTTTGTTTTTATTAAATTCCTTTTTTGTTTCATTTTTAAATTTTATATTTGTTGCTTTTAGTAACTTAATTGATATTATTGTTTTTCTTATTAAATTTTCTATATTTTTTATAACTGGCAAAGGGCAAGACCTCACGTTACGTAATCCATCTACCAGGTTGAGGTTTGAGCGTCTGCGCGACAGCACTTGTACTTACCCTGATTTATATGTTTATATATAATAGATTTGGAGCATATTGCTGATCTTTGTTGAAAGGCCTCGGAACCCAATTTCTGAGCCTAGGATTAATGTTTGGCGACGTTACTGAAAGTTGATGCTCAGGCGTAAATGTCATTAATAGCAACACGTTGTCTGTACTCCATTCCTAATGTTTATTTGACCGTCAGTTCACTTAGTCTAGTGAGGAAGTAAATTTGAATTGCAAACATGGACAAAATTTGACATAATGGTTTACTACTCAAGCTCATTCGACTTGATTTTTCGCTCCCAGTTTATTAAAATTATTCACTCGTATCTCACTTTGCGTAATTTCAGAGTGCGAGTGGGAGGGACCATTTCCCAATCAGGGAGCGGGGTTCCACAGGGCTCACTGCTCGGTCCCAGATTGTTTTTAATCTCTGTGAACGACATACCTAAGCCAGAATTCTACAAACTGGCTATGTTCGCAGATGACACAGCGATTATTGCACAGCACAAAACACCAAACTCCGTCCTTGCTTTGCTCAATAATTATATTTCACGCTTGCAAAGTTGGTTGACCACCTGGAAGATCAAAGTAAATCCTACTAAAAGCGCGTGCCTCCTGTTTACTCTCGTAAAAAGAACGTTGGTTCACTGTTAAATGTCACTTTTTTGGCCAGCCAGTCGCCTGGGTTACTGAATACAAGTACCTGGGGTTAATTTTTGACTCTAAATTAACCTACAATACCCACTTTACCAAAGTAGTTGCCAAAGCAACTGCTGCTAGCGTTAAGCTAAAAGCCTAATTTCTCGTAAGAGCAGGCTAGCGATCAGACACAAGGTTTTGCTCTACAAATCAATCCTTCGACCAATTCTCTTATATGGATGTCCTATTTGGGCGTCCTCCTCAATCGCAAATCTCAAGAAGCTCCAAGTTTTTCAAAATAAACAGATAGCTATGATAGTAAACGCCCCGTGGTTTGTTAGAAGGAAATAACTCCACAGAGACCTAGATATAGATCCTATTATGAATTATATTTTCAAAATTTCAAAGTCCTTTCATTCAAAATGCCCTCAGATCCGTAACGAAGCGATCAGGCAAATACCTGTATACCATCCAGGAAGAGACCTAGAGCTATCTATGATACTCACTAAGAATCTTTCCGGCGTTGTGGAATTTATTCTGCAACGTCCGATTCTACGGCTGTGGCTGTTGTCTAGTCACTACGATCACTTCAAGCGAATCTGAGCTGCTATTTTTGGCATTTAAATCTTATTTATTTGCTACGATGTGCAACTTAAATTAGAACATGGCTATCTGACTTTTTAAGCGGCAATTTTAAATTTTAATTTTTTAATGGTTCCCTTTCACTTAATAACTTTTTAATTCTTTATTTGTTTGTATACTTTAAAATAATTCCACTTAATTATCTTAACAGCTTTTGCTATTTATCTTAATTGCTAATAATCTTGTTTTATTGTTTACATTTAACTTTTGATCTTATCTTTGTTTTAAGTTTTAATTATTAATTCTATTAATTGTAAATTTTATATCTTAACAATAGTAAATCATAACTGCTCGCTTTTCGCGTCTAATTAGTAATTTTAATACTTATTTTGTAAATAAAAAAAAAAAAAAAAACAAACTTTGGTTAGGTTTTTTGAAACTATGTTAAAGGACGGATGGCGCCATCTGTCGGCGAGCCAGTCATCTAATCTTTAGTTGACATGTAAACAAGTTGTGTTTTACAACTTGTATGGCGCACCATTTCTATTTTGCTTAATCGTAATTTCTTTATTTTATTTTATTTTATCTTAAACTTTGTTTAACTTTTAACCTTTTTATTTTTGGGCATCGTCAACGGACTCCTAATTGTACCGATAGCTTTAGCTTTTTTGATCTCCTGCTTTAATTGTTCTCAAGCAGGAGGTGTTTTTCTTAACTTTTAATTCCTTTATTTATTTTATTCATTTATATTCATTAAATTTAAGCAACTTCATTTTTTGTGCAAATGTTTTAACTAAATTAAGATGTGGAGGTATTGTGGTTCTTAAAACCACCTAGGAACTCCGTAACAGGTACCCGTTGCCCTGCAAACATGGAATATGTTAATTGGGTTGTCTACCAGATGATATCATTATGTGCAGAAAATTACATTAAAATGAACATTACACATGACAAAGACATTTCATTGTTACTTTGCTCTCAGTTTATTAATTTCTTTGGCATTTTACGTATTTTTGGACACTAATATTTAACATCCTGTTATTGTAAATTTTGTACAAATTTATACGTTATTTAATATTATTCTGTTGCTATTTTTCCTATTGAACCTTTTTTTATTTATATATGTTTGAGGTTTTTTGTGAATGTCATGGTGGTTGTTTTAATCAATTTGCGTCTAGAGAAAATTGATAGTAGCTTTCATCGCTCAAAATAACCATATTTTTTTTTTATTATTCATCATAATTCCTTATCAGTTCTCTTTTTGGATTTTGTGTTGTGTTCTTTGTATTTATGCATATATATATATATATTCTCAAACCTGAAAGAGATCCCACTAACCCAAATGGCTATACGCCTATTGCCTTACTTTCAACTCTCAGTAAAATTGCTGATGCAATCATTTTTAAAATTCGCAATATTTTCGTTACTGAAAATATTGTTTTTAAATCCAGAACAATTTTTCTTCAGGAAAAATCTTTTTACCACATCTTCCTTATAACTTCTGAGAACTATTGATGATTTGAGTTTTGTTGAAGCTCCGTGGCTGCGCAATTTGTAGATGGACGGAGCTCCTTGGTATGGGTAACCGCTAACTCCTTTGAATATCAGAGGGAAGTTACTTTAGCTTTAAGCCCATTGCATTAAAAATAAAACAATTAAAATAGAGATAATAATAAATGGAGAAGAGAAATATTTTTTTCTCAATAAAGTATTTAATAATTATTAATTATAATCTAATGATTAAAATGATAAAGCAAAAAGAGGATTTTGAAGAATTACAAACTGAACGTAGTTTGAAAGAGAACTTAAAATAAAAATACTTTCAATAGGTTAATCTAATTCAAAAAGAGTTCAAGTAAAAATAACAAAAACGTTTAAGAGCAGTTTGTTAAGAGAGGTGAACTGGTAATGACGGGGAAATCTGCGAATCGTACAAGGTCAGTTGCAAGTGGACGATCGAAGAGCAGAGCCTGGGGGAGGGGAAACGAAATCGTTTCGACTACCAAATCCTGTAAACAATATAGTCACTCCGTGACATAGTGCGCAACAGCCGTTAGCTTCTATCTTGGATTGTCTGTTGGAAAGATGAAAGAGTATTGCTGGGGGAGACTAGAAGGAATCTTGCCCAAATACTAAAAGAAAGTTTAATAGAGTGAGGTTTTTTTTTTTTTTTAAATTTTATTATTATTATTTTAAAAATAAGTGATGAAAGTAATTAAAATACATGGAAGAGAATTAAAATAAAAATGAACGAGTAACTGAAAGAGCACAATAAGGTACAACACTGGAGTTGGAAAAGAAATAAAACAGAAATGATTATATCATTGGCTGGGTGAGAAAGAACCGCTAGATAGTGCTGAGAATTTAACAAAATAAACGACAATCTGAAGTCTGCGAACTGTTGCACACATTACTGATATATAGCTTCAAAATAAAAATTGCACGGGTGGGATTTTCCTTGATATTCAGAAAGCTTTCTATACAGTTTGCGAAAAATCAAATTGTATAAAAACTTATTATTCTAAACATTTCAATCTGCTGTTATATTGAAATGTTTATTATTGTTCTATTATTATTGTTTTTATTGTTGTTTATTATTTTTTATTATTAATAATGACCTTATTATTGTTCTTATAAAGATGTTCGTTTACAGTTTTATCAAACTAACCGAATCTTATAACTTGTTCTTCCAAAATAAAGACGAATATTATAAAATTTTATTATCTGTATAGCAATTAAAATTACGGAAAAAAAAAAAAAAAAAAAAAACAGAATGGCCTCTTTAGAAAATTTTAATCTACCACTCTTTTTAAAATGTAAAGGATATATACACAACAACTACGCTGTTTTCAATGCTGACAGCAGGTGAAGAACAGCTCGATGCTGAGCTTTGGGTGCTGATACTGGTACTGGATCCGAGAGGAATTGGATGTTTTTTTCAAAACGTCTGCCTTTGATTTGTGATATATTTTGTCTTAAGGACAGAATTAAGCTTTTTGCGAATTGTTTTGCTGATACTTCTAGCGATTTTTTGTCACTGATAGCGATTGATTCTCTTAACGCATTGTTTGGCTTTGATGCGATGTTCATTCCTTACGATTTTTTCACAGAATGAGTTTGAATGTTTTTTTTTGATCGAGTAACGAATGCTATGGAAGTTTCATCTGAAGGCAACGAACCTGCTGAGGTCCATCTGGATCTGACTGTCGCACCGAATGCGGACGCCAACGCCTCAACCACAGTTACTCCTGAGGGAATGTGCAGACAGCTAGTGACTGCAAACAAAGAACTGAAAATTCTTGATGACATCCTGGCCTCCACTAAGAACTCAGACATGCCACAGGACTATCTCCAAATGAATGCCAACCTTTTGATGAAGCGACAATACCTGGTGGAATGGGTAAGTAAATCTGGTTCTTGCCCTATTGCCAAATGCACTTTGCATAACTCTAATAAGATTACTCCTAAATCTAATGTTAAAAGAAATGCGAGTGAGATTTCTTCTCGCAAAGATAAGCGCAATGTGTCCGAGGAGTTCTTAACTCCCAATAAGAAATTAACGGCTAAGGCCAACTTCACTTCAAGTAAAGTTAATAACCAGACTGAAATTCAAACCAGCAACAAATTTAATTCTCTTGGCACAGACGAAGTGACTAATGTTGACGAAACTGTTACTGTAGTTCGAAAACTACCACCGATTATGGTTAAACCTAAAGCTAATCTTAAAGATATGCTCAAAAAATTGATGAAACTTTCGAGAGTACGGTCAACATAAAGTTAGCAGGAGAGATGCTGAAATTATTCCCTAACAGCGAGGATCAGCATAGAGAACTAACACGCTACTTAAACAAAAATGATATCGAATTCTTCGTAATCACTCCCAAATTCCTCAGACCTCTCAAGGCTGTGATTAAAGGGCTGCCGAAGAATACTCCTGTTGACGAGATCAAAACTGAACTTGCAGAAAAGGACTTCATCGCCGAAAAGTAGTTCAGCTCACCAGAGCTAAGGATAAACAACCACTGCCCATTTTCCAAATTACGCTCGCCAGATCCAATAAAAACAATGATATCTTTAAACTCAACAGGCTTCTCTATTTTTCAGTGGTGGTGGAAAAGTATAATAAAAAACCTATTACCTTACAATGTTTCAAGTGCAATTTTTCCACCACAGCTCCAACAACTGTGGATTTAAGGCTCGATGCCTAAAGTGTGGCGAGGAACATTCGCATAAAGACTGTCAAAAATTTGACAAGCTTGAAATCCCTAAGTGCATAAATTGCGGGAGTCTGGACACATCGCTGCTTGGCGGGGATGCTCTAAATTTCCTAAGATCAAAATTAATTCCACTAAGTACGCCACCATTCCTAAAGGTACCCTGCTAGGCAAGTCTCACCTAATTTCTCCTATGCTGCGCCACAAAAAATGTTACTCAACAACTTGCAAATAATGTTTCTGATTTGACACAAAACCAACTGAGTCAATTACTGAGTCTTAACAATCAAGCCCAATTTCTTCAAAAATCTCTACTTATTATGAAAGAATTTCTCTCAATATTCACTAATCTCAATAACATGGATGGTCTTCTCCATCAACTAAACGCTGCTGATAACAAAGCAGACAAACTCCAGGTCTTCATAAACGGCCTGGCGACCCAAACTACTCCTAATGCTTCGTAATGACTCAGTCGGTTTCTGGACTGCGCATATGCTACTGGAATGCATGCAATATTTGGTTTAAAATGTTTGATTTTACTGCTTTTGTTAATGACTATAACCCCGATCTAGTACTGCTTCAGGAAACACACCTTAAACATTCACAAACACCATACTTAATGGGGTACACTTTTTATCGTAATGATGGTCCTCAGGATCCTGTCTCTGGAGGCACTGGTATTTTCATCAAAAGCTCTGTACCTCACTCTCATATTGCTACACCGCCATTAATTGGTATAAAATCAACGATTGTCTCACTGCACTTTCCTCATTTTCCTACTCTCGCTATAGCTTCAGTTTATGTGCCAAATGGAATTGCCACCTCTAACTTCAACAATGATTTAAATACTCTCTTCTCTCTGAATAGTAGTGTAATTTTAGCTGGAGACTTTAACGCTCATAATACCACTTGGGGATGTCACAATAAAAATAGCACCGGTGTAGCCCTTCAATCCTATGCTAATAACTTTAACGTTGAAATTATTGCTCCTAACACCCCCACTAGAATTGGTACTAACTCTACTTCTATTATTGACCTTGTAGTTACTAACAACTTCCACTTTAATCACTCAATTTCTTCTCTAGATGAACTCTCCTCAGATCATAACCCTGTCATTATTGACTATAAATTTAATTATGTTAATTTTAATATCAACTCTAATATTACTACTAACTGGTCTAAATTCTCTACTACTCTGGACTCTAACTTCAATTATTCACCCACCCCTCTAACTAATCCTAATGATATAGAAACTGCAATCTTTGAATTAACTAGTAGTATTATCTCTGCACATAAAGCTGCTTCTAAACCTCTTACTACTAACAACCGCACTTACCTACCCCCTTACATTAAACCGCTAATTACTAACCGTAATAACGCTAGGAAAATTTGGCAAATATATCGTGACCCCCACAGCAAGAATCAGTATAACCATCACCAGAACTTACTTAGACGGGCAATTTTAAACTACAAAAACGACTGCTGGGATAGGAAACTTCAAACTGTTAATGTTGAAGATGGATCAATTTGGAACCTTTGCAATAATATTAGAAAAAAAGAACTAGAATTACCTCACTTCACACTCCTAACTCTGCTGTTACTACTGATACAGACAAAGCTGAGGTCCTCGCCACTACTCTACAAGCACAATTCCAGGAAAACGAAACTAACAATCCTAACACTGTAATTGATGTCGAAAACACTATCTCTTCTTTCCTTGCTCAGCCTAATGATAATGAAAATATTCCTCCTACCAAAGCATCCTTTATTATAAATTGCATCTTTAATCTTAAAATTAGTAAAACCCCTGGTATTGACTGCATAACCAATAAAATGCTTAAAAATATTCCCTTTAAAATTATTCTTCAAATCTGTAAAATTACTGATGAATTACTTAGCTTTTAACTAACCACTTTCCTAACAATTGGAAGACTGCTCGCATTCTTCCGATCCTTAAGCCTGGTAAAGACCCTACCTCTCCTAACAGCTATCGACCCATTTCACTTCTTTCCTCCCTCAGCAAACTAATCGAACGAGTTCTCTCTGATATCCTTAATGAAGCATCTAACAATCTTAACATACTAATCTCTCAGCAATTTGGTTTTACAAAAAATTTATCCACTACGCATCAACTTTATAACATTTCCGAAACTATCTCAGAAGGGTTTTCCTGGAAAATTGACACAGCAGCAATCTTTCTAGATGTGGCAAAAGCCTTCGATCGAGTTTGGATCAACGGACTAATTTTCAAGATGATTAAATTTCAGTATCCTTCTTTTTAATTCGTACTATTTATAACTATTTCTAGCTCAGAAATGATAAAAATATGCCCCTCTTATTAATAATCATCATCATCATCAGGGGCCGTCTGCCTATGGCAGATTTCGAAACGAGAGATGTTTTTTGTTTATGAGGTACGGTGGTTGGCCCTACACCCAACAGTCATATTAGACCGGCAAGTACGGTTTCAAGTGGATTCCGAACACCTACAAATATTCATGGCACCGCCGGGAATCGAATCCAAAACCCTGTGGAACCGAGCGCCAGAGCCGTATTGCAATTCTTTTTCTTACTCATTGGTGCAACAGCCCCATGGTGGTCCAAGGCCTTCTACCTACTGGCAGATCTCTAAACGAAAGATGTTTTCTTTTTATGGAGTAGAGTTGTCAGCCCTACGCCTAACGCTCTACAGCCATACTAGGCCGGGACCTACAGTATAAAGTGGATTCCGAACCATTACAAATGCCCATAGTCGGGATCTGAACCATATATACTAGTATGTATATATATATACATACATTAATAAAGCAAACAGTGAAAAAAAACAAAAAAAAAAAGTAAATAATTTTTGCAGTTTAGAAATGATGTTTGTGAAAAGTCTGACTGGTCTCTGTAACGTTCTACGATCCTATGAGACCGGAACCTAAGGCTTAAAGTGGATTGCGAATCACTATAAACTACGCCACCGGCGGGACTCGAACCCGAAACTTGTGCGAACCCAAATCTGTACCGAGAGCGAGAGTGCTAGACACTCGGTCATCAGGCCCCCATTTACAGCCATACCAGGCTTGGTTCTACGGTTTAAAGTGGATTCCGAATCACTACAAACATCCATGGCACCGCCGGGACTCGCATCCGAAACTTATGGCACCGAACGACAATCATTCGGACATCAGGCCCCACTTTTATTAATATATTTCATTAAAAAAATAGATGGATAGATATCGCAGCGAGATAAGCAATAATTCAGTGACTGTCAAAATTCATCTGCAAAAAGATACGATTCCAAAAAGAGCATGACGTTAAAGAACTCATCACCGACAGCGTCATTAACAGGACGGCGACACCTTATAAATCTAAAATAAAATTGATTCACGCCAAAAACTGACAACCAGAATGAATCTTCATCAAGAGTGTTGAAATGCTCGCCAATTTGGCAACCCCAGTTCGGAGCCAAATGTGTGCCTCTGTTTATCATTCCGCATACAAGACTTGCGCGAAAAGTGCGTGTCTCTGGACTCTGAGAAAACAAACATTCTTTTTGTTTTTTTTTGAGGGGGGGACTTCCTCGGACTGTCTGATGCCACTGAATGAATGAGTTGATTTTTTTTATCCTTTGAAGATATCGTCTGCTAGTGGATTAAATGTGGAGTTTTAAACGTTTGAGTTTTGAAGAACACGTAGATTGTTAAAGTATTTTTACATATTGGAAGAACTTGGAATTTTGTGAATAAATTCTTACTTGTCTACTAGGTATGTAATAATTCTTTAGTTCTTGCTTTTAGGTTAAATGTACAGTAGTATTAGTTTATAATCGTCATTTATTATCAAGGTCTATCTAGATGTTTGTAAATTTTTAAAAGTATATATATTTTTATAAAAATAATTTGTAATTTATTGTGTATAATAATATTGTATTTAATAGCTCTTGCTTTTAAATTTGTTTGTAAATTTAGCGGAAAGTTAAGGGAAGTTTTTATGATACGATAAAAAACATTTTAAAAAAATTGAAAGGAGATGTCACATAAATGTAAAAATGTTTATAGAATATATATATATATATATATATATATATATCGATGGTTCTTGTGCAACTTGTTGTCAAACTACTGCAATATATATGTAAATTTTCGATGGTTTTTGTGTGTGTAACCTGCTGTCAAATTACTGAGAGTATATGGGCCTGATGACTGGCCCACTGTGCTACCAATTTTGGGTTCAGTGTCGGCGGTGCCATGTATGTTTGTAGTGGTTCGGAATCTACTTTAAACCATAGGTCGCAGTCTAATATGACTGTAGAGCGTTGGGCGTAAGTCTGACAACCCTACCCCCGTGAAAGTAATATCTCCTGTTTTGGAAACTATCAATAGGCACACGGCCTTGGCCCATAATGGGGCTGTTGCTTCAATGAGGATATATATATATATAATAATTTCATTTATGTATAATAAAAGTACAATATAAAAAGCAAACGAAATTGGATGCAGAATGTTGCTTCATATATTTGCACCTTGCATGATATATACTATATTTTTGTTGTTGATATGTGTCATGAAATCAAACTTGTTTTTTGTACTTTTGCTAGGGATCGGATAAAAAAAATGTCTTTAACCTATCAAATATAATGTTTTCAACATATTTTTAAAACATTGTGCGGTAAATAGGAAGCACATAGAAAATTTGTCAATCAAAACGTCCACTCTATAGTACTACCTCGCATCTAATACCATTCGTGGTAATGGGACGATATTACATCAGGTGGGCTATCCGTTGGGTGTTTTTTAATTTGCATGATATTTTGAAAGCCATCTATTTTCTGTTGGAATTATCTTTTTGTAATTAATTTTTATTCATAATTTGCATGTAATGAAATTTTTTATATATATCGCACGAAAAACAAGTAATATAAAAAAAAAATTTTTTTTTGAAGTCAATTCTACTTTTTTTTTTTCACTCTATTGCAGAAAGTCCTTTTTATAAATAATTTTCACTCATTTTTCTTAAGTTTATCTGGCGCCATCTATTGCTATAGATACATGCAACTTAAATCTAAAAAAAAATTGAAATGAATGAATTAAATTTAATTATGAATGAATATTTGAAAAACTGCATTCACATCCAGTGTCATCCCCTACAAGTTCGAAACAAATGTATTTGAACGCGAGTGGATAAATAAAAAGTATTTTATGAACGATTTAAAATGTGAACAAGATATATATAGGGAGAGTATCAGCTAATAGAAGGAATTAAAAAAATCGCACATCACATAAAAACATGTTTGACTGTATGTTTTACTATTTGGTTTGATTTTTGTGGCAACCAAGCACAAAAATGCTAAATCAAATGAATTTTATGAATCGATTTTTTTATACATTCATGCCGAAAAAATATGTGGCCTAGTGGCAACTTGCGCAGCTAGCGAGCAAGGGGAAAGGAACCTAGATTCAAATCAGCTGGCCGCATTAACATAATCAGTTCTTTCAGAAACAAGGAGACTCGATGGCGATTGTGACGATTAGTGTAAAGGGGGATTAGTTTAAGTGGATATCCATAGCACCACCGGGACTTTGAACCCGAAACGTGTGGTGCCGAGTTCCAGAGCGCTAGTCAGTCGACCATCAGGATCATTTGTAATATTTAGATGTGGGTAATATTTTTCCACTTAATATTCTCGATTTCGTACCAAAAATGGAATATGGTTTAAATATGAAGAAAATTCAACGGTTATAAATCAATAACATTGAAAATAAATAAAACCCAAATAAAAAATTTCCTGAACTGAAATTATTTGCAGCTAAATAACACTTATTCAAGTATAATGATAAAACAAATTGATAAATAATCTAATAACAATAATCGTTCTCTTCCAGTTAGAATTAACTTTCACCAATGGTTTGGTTTGTCGTCTACGATCATTTTTTGCACACTTTGGGCTCATTAGACTGGGACCTACAGTTTAACTAGGATTCCGAACTGCTCACAAACATCCATGCCGCCGCCAGGGATTCGAACTTGAGGCCTGTGAAAATTTGGCAAAGACCAGAGCAAAGCCAATTAGCCATCAGACATCTGGTCACCGATGAATCAATCATTTGAAATTTTTCATTGGCGGGAAAATTGTTATTACATGCAATAATTTCAAAATGTTTTAAAAGTATTATTTTTATCTCAATAAAGAGATTTCTGTCTAATAGTATATTAATTACGAATTTGCTAATCTTGTTATTTATTTCATTATATACAACACCACTTCGAAGGGTCAATGTTATTTCTTGGGACGATAGAGGATTTTAATAGGATTTCCAGGTGTAACTGCCTCCTTTTATTACAGTCGTCGTCGTGGTTTTGGCAGCTGTGTAATCCGTGCAACTGTCGTGTTGAAAATTGACAAGCGCACCAATTCAGATGTATTACAACACAGTCGTATATTAAGGTTTCGGTTTGTCGCTCTACGGTCTTCTTGTGCACACGATGGCTAAACAGGCCGGGACCTGCAGTTTAACGTGGATTCCGAAGCACTCACAAACATCCATGCCCCCTTCAGGATTCGAACCTGGAGCCTGAGGTACCAAAGATCAAGCTGCGTATATTAAGGGAGAAAGATAATTTCGGTGGGGGTTTATTTACCATAAACACAGCTTTAATTATCATCATTGGCGCAACAGCCCCATGATGAGATAGGCCACCTGCCTACTGGCAGATATCGAGAGAGGAGATGGTGTCTCTTTACAGGATAGGGTTGTCAGCCTTACTCCCAACAGTCATATTAACCGGGACTTACGATTTAAAGTCGATTCCTAACCACTACAGGCATCCATAGCCCGCCGTGACTCGAACCCATAGGCCATGGAGCCACAAACATAGCTTTAACTTTTTAAAAATCAAAAATTGAAATTATATAATATTAAAAGAAAAAAATATTCGATGAAAAAATAAGTTTCATAATAACAATTCAAAACTTTTCTTTTCCAAACTATTCTGTCTGATTAGCACCTCGGGCGATTAATGGATTCTACCTTTCATAACTTTCAATCCTGTCAAATGAATATCGCGGGGGTGGTCAAACCAAATGATCTCGCGGGCCACTTTGGAAATGCACCCTAACTGCACGGGCCGCATGTAAAATTAAATATTAGATTTGGACCCACTACAGGCATTTTTTCAGGAGTGAATAACTGAAACACAATGAGTTATTATTATTCTTACATGTACACATAGGTAATATAATAATAATGATACTAAGCGCACACTGTAAAGAAACATATAACACTAAAAATGAAATATAAAAAAAAAAAAAATATAAGCGAAATAAAGAAATGAAATCGTTGAAAAACATTTATTTGACTCGTGCGATATGTATTTCTCTTTCACTTAGCTTTTGCAAATCGGTCTCAATTTGGATATTTGCACATCGTAATGGGTGTTGCAAGTTAGTTTCTTTTATGTTTGAGCGTGTTTTGTGTTGGATAAATTAAATTTTAGAATATGTTTAATTATTTCTAAATACTCATAATTCATTTCTTTACTCATAAATAAAGCGTGCAATATCTGTCACATATTCGCAAGAATATTATCTTAAAATCAAAGTTAATTTTTCGTTATCATTTCGACAGTTCATTTTTGAACAGATGGATGCATACATAATGCATTTTTTTTAATACATTGGTTTTCACTACTTTGGCCATTCTAAAATAAATATATCTTGTATAAAAGTGATAAATCTCACTGGCCGGAAAAATGTTCAAGGTTGGGCCACCCCTCGAATAGTTGATAAAAAACAAGTAATATATAAAAAAATTTTAAGTCAATTCCTACTTTTCCTTCACTCTATTGTTTTGTTGTCGTGTCCCTCATGGAAGGAGAGAGGAGGGATGCAGCTTCTGTTCTGATGGAGCACCCGTAGGTAGAAGTCTGAGTTCTGCTCCGTGACGCTCTTACAGTCATAGGAGACCGTGACCTACGGCTTAAAGTGGATTCCGAACCACTACAAACATCCATGGCACCTACGGGACTCGAACACGAAACCTGTGGCACCGAGCGCCAGAGCGCTAGACACTCGGCCATTCAGGCCCCATTGCAGCAAGTCCTTTATAAATAAAGTTGAAATTTTCCTTTTACATCTGGCGCCATCTATTGTTTGATACATGCTACTTAAATCTAAAAAAACTCAAATTAATTAATTAAATTTAATTGATGAATTAGTATTTGAAAAAACTGTATTAACATCCAGTGTCATCCACTACAAATTCAAATACTTTTTATTCATCCACTCAAGTTTAAAAAAAAAGTATCTTATGAACGATTGAAAATGTGAACAAGATATATATAGGGAGAGTGTAAACTAATAGAAGGAATTGAAAAAGTACAGTAAAATCGAATCCTTACTAGCAGAAACCCCACCCTTTTTTTTTTTTTTGCAGACTAGTTGTCACTTTTCACCATTCAAGGCAGACGATAAAAATGTTTCTAAACATGAATTTATTAGTACATCCCTTGCCATAGCCCTTCCATGAAATTCAAATAGCAGCGGATTTAGATTTATTATTATCATTTGCGGTTAGACCACGCGTAGGAAGTAATTCGACTGTTACAAAAGCCAATGCAATTTGCGTCAGAAAATAACGGTGAATAAATAAATAGCTGCTTAATCGTTTGCGTTGCAGTGTTTGAATCTGTTGTTGTTGTTGTTGTTGAAGTATTCTTTTGGAGCTATTTGTAGTCTGGTAGGCTCCATCTCCGATAGGACAGTGTAAATACAGTTGAAACAATAAAAAATGCCCTTAATATATTTACAAATATAAGAAAATTAACTTACAATCAAATAAAAAATAAATATGATAAAAGAAAAAAATTAAATTAAATTAAATTAAAAGTTAAGAAAAAAAATAAAAACAACAAAATAAAAAAAAATAAATAATAAAATAAAAAAAAATAATTTAATATTAAATGAAAATTTTGTTCTGATATTTTAAATCATAATTGGGAACTTAAGAGTAAATTTCATGGATTGTTGGGCAGCGTGATAGCCAATTGGCTAGAGCTCTGGCTTTGCTATCACAGACTTTAAGTTCGAATCCTGGCGGTGGCGTGGATGTTTGTGCGGGGTTCTGAATCCAGGTTGAACTGTAGGTCCCTACCTAATTAGTCTAAAGTGAGCAAGAAATGACCGTAGAGCAGCAAACCAAACATAATCATGTTGGGAAAATTAACTGTTTTGTGCTGTATTTTCACAACTTTTCTATAAATTTTTTCATTTTCATTTCTGTATTCTGAGTTAAATTCTTTTAAGGGAAAGTATTAAAATTAATTAATTTCCTTTAAATGCAGAGGGGTTTGGTGCTTAATGCGTGAAGGACCGAAGGTGTTCTTAAGAACAAAACTTATTGTTCGTATTAACGTGTCATCATCATTGGCGGAACATCCCTATGGTGGGCCAAGGCTGTCTGCCTACTAGCAGATAACGATGTTTACATTTTACAGAGTATGGATGTCAGCCCTTCGCCCAACGCTCTTACAGTCATAGTAGACCAGGATCTACGGTTTTAAGTGGATTCCAAACCATTACAAACATCCATGGCACTGACGGAACTCGAACCCGAAACGCAACGAGTGACAGAGCGCTAGTCACTCAGCCATCAGGCTGTAAAGAGTAAATAGTAATGTTTGAAAATAACGCAAATTTTTCTGTAACGATTCTACTAATTCAGTTTGTGTCATTTCTTTATAAAGGTAAATAAACACTCATTTATGAAATCAAAACCACTAGTAAGAAACATTTTCCTAAAATACTTCTTGCAGAATGAAATTGAGAATAAATATAAACGAATCGATATAAAAGGATAGCTCAGAGGTGGCCAACCAAATGATCTAGCTGGCCAATTTGGAAATGCGTCCCAACTCCCGGGCCGCATATAAGATTATATGTCCCCCTATTAGATTGAGACCCACTGTAGACATTTTTTGGGAGCGAAAAATTGAAACAAAATGAGTAATTATTTTGGTATTTACTATTATTCTTGCATATAAACATAGATAATATAATAATAAGGATACTAAACGCACATTGTAAAGAAATATACAACACTAAAAATGAAATATGAAACAAAATTTAATATAAGAGAAATAAAAAAAAATGAAATCATTAAGAAATATTAATTTTATTAGTGCGATATTTGTTTCTCCACTCTTTCACTTAGCTTTTGCAAAACGATCTCAATTCGGGTATTTGCGCATCGTAATGAGTGTTGTAGGGTAGCGTCCGTTATGTTTGAGCGTTTTTTGCGTTGGGTCAATTTCATTTTCGAAAAACGATTCGCAGGTGTAAGTTGAACGAAAAGCGCTTACAACTTTAACTAAGAGTCTGGTTTACTCTGCTATCAACAAACAACTGTGCGTATCTAGGGATGATGGAATGATCACTGAGGTCACTTATAGTGAAACATGGAAACCTGTTATATTATATGTGGCAAGATGCGCTCGCCTCATGAATTCGCAGTATATAATTTAATTATTCTGCGAACTCATAACTGTAAACTCATCCATAAAACAGGCAGGCACTATCTGCCCTATATTCGCAAGAATATTAATTTAAAATCAAAGTTAATTTTTTGTCACCCTTTCGACGGTTCATTTTTGAATAGAGGGATACACGCCTAATGTATTTTTTATTACATCGGTCTTCACTACTTTTTGGTCATTCTAAAATGAATATATTTGCAAAAGTGTGGTAAATCTCACTGGCCAGAAAAACATTCGAGGCACCCCGCGGATTGGCCACCCCTGTTCCAAACACTCATTATTGAAATCAAAACCACTTGTAACAAATAATTTCCTAAAATACTCCTAAATGACTAAAATACTTCTTGCAGAAAGAAACTGAAGAAATTGAGAATAAATCTAACAGAATCGATCCAAAAGCAAAGCTGTTGAATATCATTTGCATTCCAAAAAAATTTATTTCTATGCAGTTACGGTTCAGGTGCAGCATCGAAAAATCTAATCGACGAGAAGGATTTAAAGTAAGAGATTTCAGATCCCCTACGCTCTACACTTAAATCTATTCCACCTTTCCTCTCCCCCGCGAAATAAAATCCTACTTTAAAAAAATTCCACGAAATAAATCATTGCCACCCTCAAGCTAAAAATTCAGTTGCAACTGTTTCAGAAAAAAAAAAAGAGAAAAATTAATTCACTTGGGAGTGTGGGAAATACTTTTATATTTTTTAATGCGTCAAGGCTAAATCTTCCCGACGTTTCACTGCGACCGTGATCGGGGGAATCCGTGTCCTTAACCGTGACTGCAGCAGCACACGTGTGTTTTTGAGACGCCAGATAACGGACACTAACGAGCGCTGATGTCATCTGGCTGAATAACGTCTTTCAACTGTTCCTCTAGTTCACCGACTTTAATCTTTCTTTTTATTTTCTTTTATTATTGTTGTGATTTTTATTTATTTATTTTTTTTTTTTTTTTTTTTTCCTATCCTTCTGGAAGTAAGGGGGAGGAAAATGGGGGTATATAATTTTTTTAAAAATATTTTTTTATTTCGTGTTAGTGTCATCAAATCATTGCTGACTTTTTCTAATCCAATTTTTCCATTGGCGTTGGGGTAGATAAATTGGATTTATAAATCAACTGGCTACCACGCTGTGAAATTTTTTTTTTTTTTTTTTTTTCTTTATTTGTGTGTGCTTAGCAAGGGAGTCACTTTTGAAATAAATTGCTTACTACACAATTTAAATTGGCATTGACCTTGGCAATGACCTTAAATGTACCATTAAATATTTAACATAACCAGGGATGTATTAGATGCCTTAAAGAAGTCAGAAAATAACCCACTTTAGCATAATTCATTTCAGAATATACACTGTAAGATAAAATAAATAATAATAATAATAAAAAAAAAAAATTTTAAGTCAATTCCTACTTTTATTTCACTCTATTGCAGAAAGTCCTTTATAAATAATTTTCAACTATTTTTTTAAGTTTATCTGTCGTCATCTATTGGTAGATATCTACAACTTAAATCTAAAAAAAACTAAAATGAATTAATTAAATTTAATTACTGAATTAATACTTGAAAAAACTGTATTCACATCAGTGTCATCCCCTACAAGTTCAAAAAAAAAAAATTTGAACTTGAGTGGATGAATAAAAAAAGTATCTTATGAACGATTGAAAATTTGAACAAGATATATATAGGGAGAGTGTGAGCTAATAGAAGGAATTGAATAAATAAATAAAAGATGCACCAATTATGCAAAGGGAGATAATGAATGCCTTGGCGCCCCAATGGCCGAGTGTCTAGAGTTCTGGCTCTCAGAGCCACAGGTTTCGGGTTCGAGCCCCGGCGGTTTCATGGATGTTTATAGTGGTTCGTAATGCACTTTGAAACCTTAGTTCCCGGTCTAATATTACTCTTTGGGTGTTGGGCTGATAACCCTACCCTGTAAAAGAAACCATCTCCTCTCTTGAAGTCTGCCAGTGGGTAGACGACCTTAGCCCACCATGGGGCTGTAAAAATAAATTGAGTGAATTCCAGGAATTTATTCAAAGACATATTTCCTATTTAATAGCTATTCAGGAGACCCATTTTATATAACCAAACTCTCTCGCAAAATTTTTATTAGTATTCAAATTCATGAAAATTGGGCCGAATGTCTACTGTGCCATAGTTTTCGGGTTCAAGTCTCGGCGTCGGCATGGAAGTTTGTTGTTGGTTCGGAATCCACGTTAAACTGTAGGTCCCTGTCTATTTAGTCAGGTGCACCAGATGACCGTAGAGCGACAAACCAAACCAAGTCAGATAACGGACACGAACGAGCGCTGATGTCATCTAGCTGAATAACGTCTTTCGACTGTTCCTCTATTTCACCGACTTTCTTTCTTTTATTATTATTGTTGTTGTGATTTTTATTTTTTTCTGCAAGTAAGGGGAGCAAAAGCGGGTATATATATAATTTTTTATATATATATATTTTTTATTTCGTGTCAGTGTCATCAAATCATTGCCGACTTCTTCTAATCCAATTTTTCCATTGGTGTTGGGGTAGATAAATTAGATTTATAAATCAACTCGCTACCGCGCTGTGAAAGGGAAAATTATAATGTTGTGGTTAATGATTGAAAAAGAATTTTTTTTTTTTTCCCTTTATTTGTGTGTGTGTTTAGCGAAGGGAGTCTCTTTTGAAATAAATTGCTTGTTAAGTGATTTAAAAGGCATTGACCTTAAATATGCCATTAAACATTTAACATTACCATGGATGTTATTTTATGTCAGGGTTGGCCAACCCACGGCCCGCCTTGAATATCTTTCCGGCCTGTGAGATGTATCACACTTTTACAAAATATATTTATTTTAGAATGGCCAAAGGAGTGAAAACCAATGTAGTAAAAAAAATACATTGTGTGCATCCATCTATTCAAAAATGAACTGTCGAAATGACGGGAAAAAATAAACTATGAATTTAAAATAGTATTCTTGCGAATATAGGACAGATATTGCCTGTTTCATTCATGAGTTTATAGTTATGAGTTCGCTGAATAATTCAGTTATATTCTGCGAACTCATGAAGCGCCCGCATCGATTTGCGAAAGCTAATTGAAAGAGTGGAAAAGCACATATAGCACTCGTAAAATAACTATTTTGAATAGTTTCATTTTCTTTTCTTTCATTTCTTTATGTATATTTTAATGATTTCATTTTGAGTGTTATATATGTCTTTACAATGGGCACTTAGTTTACTCATACTATAATTTTGATCGCGTTTACTGTTATTCTTACATGTAAACAAATAATAATAACTCATTATGTTTCCATTTTTCACTCCAAAACTATCTGTAGTGGGTCTCAATCTAATAGGGGGCATATAATTTTATAGGCGGCCTGCGGAATAAGGATGCATTTACAAAGTGGCCTGCAAGATCATTTGGGTTTACCACCCCTGCGTTATGCATTAGATGTCTTAAAAAAGACAGAGAATATCTCACTTTAGCATAATTATTTTCAGAAATTTTTTTTTTTTTTTTTCATTTCCAATGGCAGACTACAATAAGTAACAAAAGAAAAAGAACACAAGGAACATGAAAACAACAACGAGAATCGAAAGAAATCCCATAGTGACATGTTTAGCCCATAAGGGCCCTAGCCTCCCAGTAACGACCCCACACAGTAGAGGAAGCAAGTGCAGGGCAGACAGGAAGGTGGGATGAATCCATGTCCTCTCAAAGACTGCAGAGCATGCATTTTGGGCTTGCAAATATTCTCATTCGAAAAAGATGATTGGCCAAACAATCATGGCCCGTCAGGAGTCTGAAAAGGGCAGCAGCTTTAAACCTGCACTGATCAGGGATGTTTAGAATAAAGTTAAACCAGGTTTTAGATGAGTAGATTATCAGATAGAGTGTTCCGAAAGAAGTCTCGGATCATCAGTTTCATCGAGTGAAAAGAGATGTCTTTACAAAAGGTTTGGGTGATGGTTGTTCCTTTTTTGGCAAGAGAATCCATATTAGAAAATATTTTCAGAATATACATTGTAAGATAAAATAAATAAAAAAAAGATTATGCAAAGAGAGATAATGAATGACTTGGGGCCTTAGGGCTGGACGCTTGACCTTTCAGGCCCCAAGAATCACCCTGTATGTACCATGGGCATGAAACATAAAACTCTTCTTGACATAGAGAAAAAGCAATTATAACTTAATTATATATAAAAATAAAAAACCTCAATAACACTGCAATACGAAATGTTACTAAAATTACTAATTGAATCATGTGTTTTAGATATAAAGTTGATATAATAGCGCATGTAACAGAATATTGTGGATTTAAAAATCCCTCGGATAAAGAAAATCCCAAGCCACTGCTAAGAAAAATATTGACTTTTTCGAAACCCATATCGTTCCACAACCACCGTATTCACCCTGTGCGACTTCTGGCTATTTCCTAAACTCAAAAGACCACTCCGGGAACATTGTTTTGAGTCGATTGAAGAGATTCAACGTGAATTGCCGCCGATGACTTTTCAGCATGCATTGAGGATTGGAAAAAAAGTTGGCATAACTGCATTGTGCGAATTTCAAAA
This sequence comes from Caerostris extrusa, assembly GCA_021605095.1. NCBI lineage: Eukaryota > Metazoa > Arthropoda > Arachnida > Araneae > Araneidae > Caerostris > Caerostris extrusa. The sequence continues at coordinate 99,924 of BPLR01016056.1, read as the reverse complement.
ATATCGGTCCATTCCATTTTGGGCCTCAAACGCGTCAAATCTCGATGGGTACCGAAAACACTGAATGCGCCAGCTCACACTGCATTGCTTTTTCGTGACAAAAATGAAACCCACATCGTTCCACAGCCATCGTATTCACACCGTGGGACTTCTAGCTATTCTCTAAACTCAAAAGAACCACTCTGGGGACGCCGTTTTGAGTCGATTGAAGAGATTCAACCTGAATCGCCTCCAATGACTTTCCAGCATGCATTGAGGTTTGGAAAAAAGTACAATGTATCCGGAGGGGATTACTTTGGAGGCGATGAAATAAATTTGGAAGAATAAATAATTGGTGTTATTTTTTGGGCACAGTAGTATGCTTCTCAAATTACGATTGAACCATGTGTTTTTGTTATAAAGTTCATATAATAGCGCTTGTAACTGAAAACTCCCTGGGAAAAAAAAGAAAGAAAAAAATATTGACCTTTTCCCCCTTGCAAGGAAGACTTATTTGACAATCTCTCCTTTTGTACCCATAGAAAAGAGATTTTTATTTCGAACACGAATGCAACGAGCGGGAAAATGTTTGCTGATGAAGTCATTTTTTCCCCATTTCGCGAAAGATGGATTATTCATTTCTGTTGTGGATATTCAATAAGAACTTTAAAAAAAATTTTTTTTTATTTGTTAATACACTTTAAGCCGTATTGTTTTACTTTCTTACTATTGGTTTTGAAAAATTTTTAATTGCAATAATTTTTTTCTCTGGCGTTCGAAATGGTACAGTCAAATATGTTTTTATGCTGGATTTTTGTGTTTTTTTTTTTTTTTTTTTTTTTTTTTGTGCGTAATATAAAAAAATCCATCACATGAAAAAGTATCTCTGGCTTTCGGTACCACAGGTTTCAGGTTAGAATCCCGACGGTGCCATGGATGTTTTTAGTAGTGCGGAATCCACTTTAAGCTGTAGGTCCCGATCTCATATGACCGTAGAGCGTCACAGAGCCCAATCAGACTTCTTCTCACCCACATCATTCCCAAACTGTAAAGCGGCAACTCAGCTCTAGACACACTGATGTGATGGGGCGTAGTAGTGGTAACTTGAAGGTAAACTACGGACGCGGAGCAACAATACCCTATCAACGCTCTATGGTCATATTAGACTAGGACCTACTGTTTAAAGTTAAGAACCACTACAAACATCCATGGCACTGCCGGGACTCACGCCAGAGTGCTAGACACTGACCATTGAGGTCCCAAGAATCACCCTGCATATGGCGTATAACAGAATACTGTAGATTTAAAACTCCTTCATAAAAAAAGAAAAGAAAATCCCAAGCCCTTGCTAAGAAAAAAATATTGACCTTATCCCCCCCCTTACAAGGAAGACTTAGTATTTGACAATCCCTCCTTTTGTGCCCATGGAAAAGAGATTATTCATTGATTTTTATTTCGAACACAAATGCAGCGAGCGGGAAAATGTTTGCTGATGAAGTCATTTTTTTCCCCCGTTTCGCGAAAGATGGATATATCTGTAAAATGAGAGCCCGACACAATAACTCCATTGTTTGTGGGACTGCATTGGGTGGTTCTTTAAGAACCTTGCAATCAATGGAATCTTTTAAATGGGTTGCCATGGCGACTTGAGCCACAGGCGGTATGAATTGTTGCAGATTTATGGAGGTAATCAATTGATGTGGCATTTATTAGGACGAAGGAGCAGGTGAAGCGAAAAAATCCTCGCAGAAATTTTCGTTACTCCTCAATGCTGGATTAATTGGGAGTAGTTTTCTTTCTGTTTTGGATATTTAATAAGAACTTTTAAAAAAAAAAATTATTATTTTTTATTACACTTTCATTAAGTCTTATTGTTTTTCTGTTTTAATGAAGTTGGCTTTGAAAAATTTGTGTGATTTTTGATTGGAGTAATTTTTTTTTTCTCTGGTTTTCGAAATGGAATAGTCAAATACTGTAGTTTTGGTACAATACGAGTTTTTAACTGTTCGAATGGTACCTTTTGCACTTTTTTGTACTGTTTTATTTTTCGGTATATAAAAACAAATTCCATCACATGCAAATTACCTTTGGCTATCGGTACCACAGATGGTTTGATTTGTCGCTCTATGATCATATTGGGCTAACAAGACCGGGACCTATGGCTTAAAATGGATTCCGAACCACTCACAAACATCCATGCCACCGCCAGGCTTCGAACCTGGAGCCGGTGGTACCAAAGGCCACATCGCTAACCAATTGGCCTTCAGGCCGCGGGTGGTCTCGGAGATGTTTCTAGTGGTTCGAATCCATTTTAAACAGTAGGTCTCGATATAATAGGACTAAATCAAACTAACTCAAATTCTTTTTTCTATTCGGTTAAATTTCTCGTGTTCCACATATGTATATCGTTAACAGCCCACCGACGGGTGATGAAGGGATAACTTTGACACTTATACACGCTCCCTAAGTAAGCATTGGATTCATCGTTTTTGAAAGCAGTGATTAAAACAGAGCCAGCAGCGGACTTGAACCAGAAACCTCCTGCACCCTAGTTGCACATCTAACCCCTGACTAACGAAGAGAGTAGCTGCATGTATTGAAAAGTTTTGTTCCAAATAGCAGTTGCACAGCAGATTAAACTTATCGTACCAAAGTGACCTCTGGCTTTTGGTACCACGGGCTTCAAGTTCGAAGCCTGCCGGAGGCAGGGATGTTTGTCAGTGGTTCGGAAATCCACGTTGAGCTGTAGGTCCCGGTCTAATAAGCTCAATGTGTGCATAAAATGACCTTAGAAGTGGCTAACCAAACCAAACCTACCAAAGTAACATTCCCTATTACAAAGCAAAATCTTCGTTCCTTATGGGCCAAAGTAGATGACAGCATTGACTTAGTAATATAAGTGTCACTATCCAAAATAACAAGTCATATAAAAAAAAAAAAAAATTTAAGTCAGTTCCTACTTTTTTTTTCACTCTATTGCAGAAAAGTCCTTTATAAATAATTTTCTTTCATTTTTTTTAAGTTTATCTGGCACCATCTATGGGTAGACATACGCAACTTAAATCTAAACAAAAAGTAAAATGAATGAATTAAATTTAATGACTGAATTAATATTTGAAAGAACTGTATCAACATCCAGTGTCTTTTCTTGTGGTGGATGACAATGAAAAATTTATTTGAACTCGAGTGGATGAATAAAAAGTGTTTCATGAACGATTGAAAATGTGAAACAAGATATATATATAGGGGAGATTGTGAGCTAATAGAAGGAACTGAAAAAATTGAAATTTGAAAAAGTTAAAATGGAAAAGAGATATCGTAACCAACCAATCAACCCATAAACAACTGATTTCTCCTGAATCCAAAGAGTTTAAATAAATACAAACACTGCGAAATCGTTCTCAAGTCTTTTTTTAAACCAGAGCATAAAAGCCCTGCTTCCGAAACAACAAATCTTGTTGAACAACGACAAACATTTCCCTCGACTCCTGTAATCCGAGAAACCATTCTCGTGAATGACTCCTTCACCGAACAGCACAACAATTGTCTGAGCTACTCCCTCTTCAATGAAGGCCGTTTGTTATTCATCAGACAAAGGGACTTTCTTTTGCGGCGTGTGGGCCTGGAAAGAGTCCTCCGTTCTGTTGGATTCGTCATTTCCGCCCCGCGAACGGAGCTCTGGAGTCTATTCCTTGGGGTGTTGTTTAGTGAATGACAAGTCTCGAAAGGGGTGACTACTAGGTCACATTACCCTCCAAATCTGCCATTTCCGAGGCACATAGGGTGTCGTATGGGTTAGAATTATATGTGATATAAATGTAAAGGAAAAAAAAAATACACACGCACAATTTTGTAATTATATATTTTGACACCAGAGGTAGGGAGTCAATTCTGACTCCAAAGTTGAATTTTTTTGTACCGACTCCAATTCCTGACTCTTTTCCGTGACTCTGTATGCTGTCTTTTCCTGTTCTTCCTTATTGGAGTGCCTGGCGCTTTGGCACTTGGTATCACAGGTGTCGGGTTCGACCTCCATGAACGTTTGTAGTGATTCGAATCCATTTTAAGCCAGTAGGTCCCGGTCTCATATGACGGTATAGTGTCATTGAGCCCAGTCAGACTTCTTCACACCCACATCATTTCGAAACAATAAAGGGGCAACTCAGCGCTAGGTACAGTGATGTGTAGTAGTAGTCAAATTAGACTGGATCTACAGTTTCAAATGGATTCCGAACCACTACAAATATCCCTGGCACTGCCGGCATTCGAACGGAAAAATTATTTTTATAATAAAGTCTGTAGTCGAATGTTTAAACCGACTCCTTCAAAAAACAGAACTTGATTGGTCAAAGAACTAGCGCGGATGTCACGCCGCTGAGGATTATAGGCCAGGAATTACGATATTTAAAGCGCTGTTTGAAACAACTTCCACTGGAAACACTTAAAAGATGAGCTTAATGTAAACATCCATTATCTAATTTGTTTATTGAACGAACAAGCCTCATTTATCTTGATCAGTTTCGCATCAGTAAGGCTCTTTTTAAGTGACGATGGACGTTGACTGAGATGATGCCTCTTTGACGATCTCGTAACTGGATGTTCTTATTTGCCTCAAGGCTGATGCGATTTTAATTCGTGTTCTTCTTAAATTGGACGATCTCTCGTGATTTCGTAATAATAGGGGAATTTATGAATGGGAACAAAATATTTTAAAAATATTTGTCTTCTTAAGTAAATCGTTGGATCTCGTGTTTTCTCTCTTTATGCGTGATTCGAAAAGTCCATTAACGTCGTTCTTGAAGAGTGCTTTGAGAGTAGAGTAGAAGAGCTTGAAGAGTCCTTTGGGATAGAGTAGTAATAAAATAGAGCGATCATTGGGTACACCAGTTTGAGACCCACATAATTCTCACGTTATAACTTGGCAATTTTTACCAACAATCTTTACAGTTGGCCATTATTACTGGCCATTACTATTTCATTCTATCTTTATATAGTGTAATTCTTCTGTACAAGTGGTGGCCTGATGGCCAACTGGCTAGCGCTCTGGTCGTTGGTACCGAAGGTTTCAGGTTTTAATCCTGGTGGTGGCATGTATGCTTGTTGGTGGTTGGGAATCCACGTTAAGCTGTAGGTCCCGGTCTAATTAGCCTAACGTGTGCACAAGATGACTGTAGAGCGACAAACCAAACCAAATCTATACAAGTGTTTGTCACTGAACTCCTAAACGGCTGGACCGATTGTGGTGAAGTTTTTTGTGTGCTTGAGTGGGTCCCTGGAGGTTTAGATTCACAATTGAACCCGGTATGTAGCGCTGCAATCGATATAATTCTTCTGTACGTGTGTTTGTCATTGAACTTCTCCTGAACGGCTGGACCGATGTTGATGAAATTTTTTGTGTGTGTTTTACAAAACATGCTGAATGTTTTTTGCTATCCCCTTTGTTGTAAGTCGCCACCAGAGGGTGCTGCAGTCTATCCACTTCTATACCGTTCAACCCATTGCTATGAAACTGGTAATAATATATATGCGAGTATGGAAAATAGATTCGCTCTATCCACTTTAGTGTTACTTACCACCAGAGGGTGCTGCAGAATTTCATCTTATATGCCGTTCAAACTATATCCGTGAAAATGAGCATGCACATATATTGGAACATGGTGAATATAGTCGCAATATGTATTTTTCTACAATGCCTTTTTTTTAGCAAGACAATGTATGCCGGGTTCTGCAAGTAGTTAATATATCTATACATTTTTTTTATATTGATGTTCCCATCCAAATTGATACGTGCCATATGTAATGTTATTAACATGTTTAATAGATCTGTTATACTTAAACAATTGCATCGCATTTATTTAATAAGCTACTTTGTCTTCTATAAATTGCAATATAAATTAGAAAGTCCATTGATGTATTGTAAAAATTAAATATGCTACTTCATACATCAAAAATTTTATTTTTTTATAATATGTATTTGCTTAGCATGCTAACTTCATAATAGCAACATAATTGCATTTTCATAATAGCAACATAATTGCATTTTCATAATAGCAACGTGCAGAAAGGAGCAGTTACGCATTCGCCGGCTGAATGAGTTGCAGTCACTACTTTCAGAAACGAGAAGCCTCTAATATCGATTGTGATAATGCCTTTTACATTGTTTAAGCTGCCTAGGGAAGTTTACTGGTTTTTCTTCCGCACGACACATAAATGCGACAGCGCACCAAATATATAAATATACATATATAATACTAATGTATTATGACCCTGAATGCGTTGCTCCTTTTTAAATTTACGTTTAACGTTTCTTATGTATAATTAGTTTCATATTAAAACCATATCTCCGAAATTTCAAATATATAATTTATTCTATTATGAAAAACTATTTTAATTTAATTGGAAAAAGATTTGTGTTACATTTTTTTAATGGTGTCTTGTATATAAATAGAAAAAAAAATTATTATTTTTCAAGTTTTTAAATATATGATTTAATTAAAAGTTTCGCCTGACTCGTGGCAATGCGCGCCGCTGGGGCACATGAGGGCGAAGGTTGTAGACACTGTTTCAAAAAATGAGAAGACTCTAGGACGTTTGTGATGTTCAGCATCTTGCTTCGTTCGTCGAAATACCTGGTGGGAGTTTTCCGATTTTTCTCCCACACTATATACGAATGCAGGGTAGTTCTCCCTAAAATTCCTCCTGTGTTCGGTTCGAATCACGAAAGTGACATGGATGTTTGTAGTGGATGTTTGTAGTGTTACTCCGCGTCCGTGGCTTATCTTCAAGTTACACGCGCCCCCTGGGTAATGCAAAGTGAGTACGTCTGTGCAGCGCTTGCCTTAAGGCATCCAAGACCAAGCTGCCTAAGTGTTTGCCAGCTGCATTAGAAAGAAAAAGAACATTATTTTTCTTATTTAACAAATAAAAAAATAATGCTGACAATTTTTCTTCAATTTTTCGTTCGCGGCGCCCGTTGAAATAGGAGAGACAGTTTACGAAGATTTATTTTTATTGCCTGGTTCCTGTACTAAAGCAGTTGGATGCTCACTTGGGACTCCTTTCAAGGATTTGATTCGATGCTCTTGAAACTTTATTAACAAAAATAATAATAAAAGATATTCTTCCGCATCAAACAAAGACAAGAAAAACATCTATAATTTCAATTGACTTGCTGTTAATTTTTAAATTTTATGTTCACAGGTTATGGATTTAATTTTATTTATTAAAAAGCAATGTGAAAACATTATCTTTCTGTGATGACTAATATAGACCAATCGTCAATCTTATAAATTGAATAATAATTTTCAACCTTTTGGCTTCTACCGGTTGCATTTGAAAGAGGGAAGGGGGGGGAAGAATTGCCTCAAACAAAAGAAGAAAAAAAAACAAGCAATATAAAAATAAAATTTAAAAGTCAATTCCTACTTATTGTTCACTCTATTGCAGAAAGTCCTTTATAAATAATTTTCAGATATAGGCAGAATTTGTTAGATATAGGCAACTTAAATCAATGAATTAAATTTAATTACGGAATCAATATTTGAAAAAAACTGCATTAGCATCCAGTGTCATCCACTGCAAGTTCAAAAACAATGTATTTGAACTCGAGTGGAGGAATGAAAAGTGTTTTATGAACGATTGAAAATTTGAACAAGATATATATGGGGAGAGTGTGAGCTAATAGAAGGAATTTAAAAAAGAAGAAACTTACAGTTTAAAAATTAAAGTTTAAAATTAAATCGTAATTAATTTTTTAAAATTTTTAAACTGTAAATTAATTAATTTTTCAGTTTAAAAATTTTCAGTTCATGTATAGATTACCCATAAAATTTAGAATTGAATGTAAGAACTAAATGCCATAACAGCAATCGTAAAAAATAAAAATAAAGAATTCCAAACGATTTTTCTTTTCTTTGCTTTCACCAGACGATCTTTTAGCAGAATTTTACATTATTGATATATATAGTTATAAAAAGAAATTTAAATAAGTTGATAAGGATAATTTGTGAACGAATTGTTTAAAAAAATTAGCCAATGAGAAACCTTGAATGTGGTTCAAGGTCACAAAATGGATCAAGGAAACGAAGAACTCCGCTATCGAAAACAAAATCTATAATTTCTTTTCGGTAAAATAAATTTCACAATTTGAAAATTATCTAAGATATATATAATTCATTTACTTGTATCGAAAAAATATTATTGTTTAATAAAAAAAAAAAAAAAAAAAGTATAAACGAATTTGATGCATGACATACAATAATCGAATTTTATAATTTTATTTTTAATAAAATATTTCATAAGAGTTATTTTTTATATTTGTATATTAGTAAAAAAAATGGAAATGAAATGAAAGGAACAAAATGGACAAAAACTCTACTGTTATATAAATAAACAAAATACATTAAGCCAAAATATGGAAAATTTTAATGAATAAAATAAATTAATGAATATTGATACTGAATGAAAATAAGAAATTAAAGAACTCGTAAATAATTGTATAATTTACATTTTTAGGCTCATTTTTGGATCAAAAATTGAAGTTGTATTTTTTATTTTTTTTTTAAAAAAAAAAGGAATTCTTTCATTTTATTAGTGAACAATTCAGATAAAAAAATGGGACTTACTATTGTTACCGTTTTTAAATTATATAAAACTAATTATAAGCCCAACTAAATAAATTTGTCAAACAAATTTATTTAACATTTTTATCAATACTAAGTAATTATTTTTTTGGAAAAAAAAAGCAGGGCGATTTTTGGATAATAATTTAAAAACGTAATTTATTTAATTTAAAATAACATTAGTTATTTTTAATTAAATAAATAAAATTTTTCGTTTTTAATTAAATAAATAAAAAAAATGTCATTGTTAATTAAATAAATACAATTTTTTTTTTATTTTTATTAAATAAAAAAAAATTATTTTTAGTTAAATAAAGCAGTTTTTTATGGCTATGAAATATTTTTTTAAGTTAAAATTATTTTATAGATAATAAAAAATTGTTTTCATTTAACTAAAAAAAAAAAATTATATCTATTTAATTAAAAATAAAATTGTTGGTTAAAAATAAATCGTTTGGTTACGTACACTTAAACAAGATATAAAGAACTCAGTTTGAAAAAAAATTGAATTTTAATTCATCTCTAAATTTTAAGTTTGAATTGGTGAATCTCTTACTTTTATAGATTTTAAGTGATACAAACTTTACAAATACGAAAAAATTTTTGTATTATGACAGGCATGTACAAGCAAATAAAAGAAAAAATGTATTTTTATTTTTCATAAAATTAGAATTTCTAAAATTAATTAAAATGAATACTTAAACTCAATTTTATAAATACAATCACTATTTCAGATTTGACAGCTCTGAATTGTTAACAAATAGCAAAGAAATCGAGTATAATATGTAGTTATTAAAGCTATAACTTATGATTTAAATTTTATACTTTCGCCAAATAACCATCCATCAAATTATTCTCGGTTTAAAAATAAGCTTAATGCGATCGTGAAAGAGCGATAACGCGCCGATTATGGCACTGATCTTGAAAACAAAACAACGGTGGTTTTCAATTAGCAGTTCAGATATGAGTCACTGCTATCTGGTTTCAAAAACAAGCAAAGCAGGGTGATTTTTTTTTTTTTTTTTTTCTTTTTATGTTCTATACAGATCGGTCATAATCGTTTATTTTACTTCGCTGTGATTCTTAACGACAGCTCAAAAGAGATTTTTTTTTTTCTTTCATGTTCGAATGTTCTTTCTTGGGAAGGTCTCTCCCAAGAAAGAAAAGTTCTTGACTTTTATCAGTGCAATGTCATATCCGTTGCTGTGTAACTTCCGCTGCCGGTAAACTTAACTGCACCGACAAAATAGCAAACACGTGTTTTATTCAAATAGGAGGAGTAATAAGGATGATAGAGTCGTTGTCACTTTTTTTTATTATCAGAAGTGTGGTGACAAAAATGTTGTCGCCAAATAAATCAGAATAAGCTCGTTAAAAACGAATTGAAAAAGAAAAGAAAATATATTCTGTTAAATATTCTTTTTTTTTTTTTTTTAATGGCTAGTTTGAATAATACCTGTAAAATCTTTTAAAACGATTAATAATATTACCAAATCAAAATGAAGGAAAAAAAACTTAAGATATTATTAAAAACTTCTTAATATAATCATTAGCAATATTTATAAATTGCATTATGTTTTAAAATTTAAAAAAAAAAAAATTCAATTTTCTTCAAAATTTCAAAAAATTTATAAATTGAAAATTTTTTTGAATCAATGTAGCGTTGAATATAAGTCTAAGAATGCAATTCTGAATGAATAACTTTTTTATTGAATCGATTATTTGACTGGTTTTTTTTAATAGAATCGATTTTCTTTTGAAATTATCGTAAATTGATTCTGAAACTCATGACTGGATATCTTCTTCATTTATATTTTCTGTTCTTTGTTTCATTATTTTTTGTATCTTTTTTATTCCATTCTTAATGAATCCAAAACTATTTTCAGAATTCGTTTGTTTACTTTTTTTTAAATAAAATCGTTTGCTTTCATTATTTTTCTTCTGTAAAAATGCAATTCTGAGTGAATAATTTTTTTTTTTAAATCGATTATTAAATCTTTTATTCGATTTTTTTAATCGATACGATTTTTATGAAATTATCATAATGTGATTATCAAATGTGACTAGATATGTAAAATCCTGTACTATAATTTAATTAATTTACCTTTAATAATTAATATTCTTAAATTATTCTTCATTTATGTTTTCTATTCTTCGTTTCATTATTTTTTGCATCTTTTATTATTTTGTATTTTACAAATTGATTTTTCGATCGATTTCAGTGAGCTGTAACTCCTCTCTAAAATTGTCACGTTTAAAACATTGCATTTTATAAAATAACTTATCTTTTTAAAACAGTTGAATCATTTGTTATGTCTGTATTTCGTGCATCTTTGTGTTAAAAGTAATTAATAAAATAATTATTATTAATTATGTAAAAATTAATTTAAAAAAAAAAACTGATATTTTATAACGGTTAATTAACAGTAAAATTTGCTTAATGAATTGTTAATTAATATTAATTTATTAATTTAAAATTAATAATAATCATTACAAAGTTTTTATAATTTTTTTTCAAAATTAAATTGTTTTCATCATTATTATTTTCTGAATGAAGTTGGTATAATGAAGTTGGATGTTGGTAAAGAAGACATTTAAAAAAAAAAAATATAGAAAAATGAAAACAATTTAATTTTGAAAAAAAAAAATTGTATAAACTGTAATGATTATTATTAACTTTAATTGCAAATTAATATTAATTAACAATTCATTAAGCAAATTTTGTTAATTAACTGTTATAAAAATATCAGTTTTTTAATTTTTAAATTAATTTTTAATAATTAATAATTATTATTTTATTAATTACTTTTTTAATGAATTTGTTAATTTTTAGTAATTAATTATTTTAATTTAATTTTAAGTAATTGGTTTAATTAATGCTTGGTTTAAAAATCAATAAAGAAGTAAAATAGTTCTCAAATAATTAATTTGTTCCTGTAAATCTATAAAAACGATCAGTAATATTACCAAATCCAAAAATGAAAGAAAAACATAATATATTATTAACAGCTTAATACACCAAAATACATCATCAGCATTATTTTTAAATTGCATTTGTTTTACTCAAATTTAAAAATTCAATTTTATTCAAAAATTTTCACAAAAAATTATAAATTGAAAATTTCTGAACCAAAAATAAGAGTTATATCTTAATTAGCATTTCAAAAATGTGTTTATATTTATTTTATTATTGTTATTTATTAATTTTTCGCCATTTCTAGAATGCCAAATCTGAATGAATAATTTTTTTTATTTTATGAATCAATTATTTGATTTATGTTTTTACTGAATCGATTAATTGATTGTTTTTATTTTTACTGAATCGATTTTTACTCCAATCGATTTTCATGAAATTATCATAAATTGAATCTAAAACTCATGACTGGATATGCAAGATCCTGTGCCTTAATTAATTAATTTATCTTCTTAATAATTTATAAATTAATTCTCCTTCATTTATATTTTCTATTCTTTTGTTTCAATATTTTTTGGAACTTTTATTCCATTCTTAATGAAATCCAAAATTATTTTCAGAATTCATTTGTTTATTTTTTTTTTTAAACAAAACCGTTTGCTTTCATTTATTCGATCGATTTTTTTTTTTTTTTTGAATCGATTTTTATAAAATTATCATAAATTGATTCTAAAATTCATGACTGGATATGTAAGATCCCATACCTTAATTTAATTATTTTATCTTCTTAATAATAAATATTCTTAAATTCTTCTTCATTTATATTTTTCTGTTCATTGTTTCATTATTTTTGCATCTTTTTTATTCCATTCTTAAAGAATCCAAAACTATTTTCAGAATTCATTTGTTTAATTTTTTTAAACAAAATCGTTTGCTTTCATTGTTTTCTTCGTAAAAATGCAATTCTAAATGAATTATTTTTTTATTGAATCGATTATTAAATCTTTTTATTCGGTCGATTTTTTTATAGAATCGATTTTTTTAATCGAATCGATTTTCATAAAATTATCATAATGCGATTCTAAAACTCATGACTGGATCTGTAAGATTCTGTACAGCAATTTAATTAATTTATCTTTTTAATAATTAATATTCTTAAATTCTTGTTTATTTATGTTTTTTCTATTCTTTGTTTAATTATTTTTTGCAATATTTATTATTTTATTATTTAATTCTAGATTTAAATGGAGTACCTTGGGCGATGCAATGACCTCTTAAAATTCATGGTTAAAAACATTGCATTATGTAAAATAACACATTTTTTAAAATTGTTATAACGTTGATTATGTTTTTATTTTGTTTTATCTTTTGAGTTAATTTAAATAATGAAGCAAGATATTGATAAAGAAGATTTAAAAATATATATAATTATCATGCTAGTTTTCTATTCTTTTCTTCTTTTTTTTTTTTTTTTTTGGCGTAAGTTTAGAGAAATAGTTAAAATAAATTAGAGCATAATGTTGAAAAAAATTTTAATTTTGAAAAAAAATTGTATATTGCTAATTTTGTTGTTTTAAAAAGTGTTATTTTTTTGTAAAGAATGCTATTTTTTTTTAATTGTAATGTATTAATTACTTAAGTGAAAAAAAATTTTAATGTTAATTAACCGTTATAAAAATAAATTTTTTTTTTTTTTTTTAATTTCTTACTTTTTAGAATTATTTTCCATTTTCTTAAAATAAAGTAAAAACGACAGGATTATGTTTTGTAAAAATAACCTTTTCGAAAATGGATGCATTGTAATGATTTTAACTTTTATAAAGTGACGAAAGTTGTCGCTAATAGAATTAAAATAACTTAAAAAACAAAAGTTGAAAAGTTTTTCAAAAAAACGTAAGAATATTAGAACGAAAAACGAAAAGAACGAAAACCAATATTAAATAAAAGAATTAATCTATTACTTAAGTGAATAAATTTTAATGTTAATTAACCGTTATAAAAAGTATAATTTTTTTTTTTTTAATTTCTTATTTTTAGAATTATTTGCCATTTTCTTAAAATTAAATAAAAACGACATGACTATGTTTTGTTAAAATAAACTTTTTGAAAATGAATGTATTGTTGTATTTTTATTTTTATAACATGATAGAAACTGTCGCTAATAGACTTAAAATAACGAAACACAAAAACGAAAATGTTTTTTAAGAAAAAACGAAAAGAATATTAGAACGAAAAACGAAAAAGACCGAACGAACGAGAAGCGATATTAAACGAAAGAAATAATGTATTACTTAAATGAACAAATTTTAATGTTAATTAACTGTTATAAAAAGTATCATTTTTTTAATATCTTATTTTTAGAATTATTTGTCATTTTCTTAAAATTAAACAAAAACGACAGGATGATGTTTTGTTAAAATAACATTTCTGAAAATGAATGCGCTGTAGTGTTTTTATTTTTATGGTGGTAGAAACTATCGGTTATAGGATTAAAATAACGAAAATGAACGATGAAAATGTTTTTAAGAAAACTGAAGAATATTAGAACGAAAATGAAAAGAACGAACGAAAAACGATATTAAACGGAAGAATTAACAAATTTTAATGTTAATTAACCATTATTAAAAAGTATTATTTTTTTTTATTTTCTTATTTTTAGAATTATTTGTCATTATCATTTTTTTAAATTTCTCATTTTTATAATTATTTACCATTTTCTTAAAATAAAATAAAAACGACAGGATTATGTTTGTTAAAATAACCTTTTCGAAAATGAATGCATTGTAGTGTTTTTTAACTTTTGCAAAGTGATGAAAGCTGTCGTTAATAGAATTAAAATAACGAAAAACAAAGATGAAAATGTTTGTAAAAAACAAAGAATGGCAACCCTAAAAAATCGGTTTCTTTTTTTAATGCCATGTAGAATAATAGATTCCATTAAAAGTGCCGTCATATCACCTGTCATTACTTTTATTTTATGTATCAACATTTAATAAATAATGACATGTTAATGACAAAAGTTTTTTTTTTGTTTTGTTTTGTTAACTAACAGCCAATTTAATTTTTTAAAATAAATAAAAAGTCTCGAAAGATCGTAATTAACATTTTTGTGTGTGTGTGTGTGTGTGTGTTATCTGCCAGCCAATTTTATTTTTGTATTCATCTCTTCATCTGATGTTTTTCCCTGGTAGAAGGCTTGCGGCTATCTTGTTGCCAAGGTGCTTCGTTAAATACAAATTTGTTGTATCTCGGGCATTATTAAACATTGGCATATTCCTGAGTTTATTAATCAGTTCTTGAATTTTCATACATGATAAGTTGAAATTTGCCGAGCAGATTTCAGCATTTTTTTATCCATATTTTCATTTTTTTCTGTATTGACAAAATTTGCTGTTATACAGTTGAAATAATTAATCAATTATTCTTAAAAGTGGCATTTGTCATATTATTGATTTATTTTGATTTTCTCATCTGGTATATGAAACACAGAGGTTAAATTTCTATTGTCTGTTTTCATTTACTATAATATTTTGGTTTATATAATGTTTATATAAACCAAAACAATATAGTGTTGTTTATATAATACTGTTTTGGTTATTATAATTTAATTTGCTTAGAGTGTGTGTGTTTTTTAAAATATATCTACGAAACGTACGAAAATATATATATAACGAGATTCAATTTATTTAAATGTAAGCATACAATTTTAGTATATAAATTTGCTAATGTTGTTTTTTAAATACAAAAATATTGCATTTTCAAACAAACACCATTATTTTTTCATCAAAATTGGTGTTGAAATTCTATCCACTGTAAAATTCTTTGACACTTTTTTTCGTAAATAATTGGTTTTTAATTAATGCTTGGCTTAAAAATCTATAAAGCTATGAAGTAAATAGTTCTCAAAAAATAAATAATTAGTTGCTGTAAACTTATAAAAAAAATTAGTAATAATGCAAATGCAAAAGAATAAGAATAATATGCGAATAAGAATAATGAAGAGCAAAAGAATAAAAAATAATGCATAAGAACAATATATTATTAAAAACTTCTTAACGCACAATACATAATTAGTAGTATTTATAAATTACAGTTGTGGTAACAAATTTTTTAAAAAAAATGTATAACTTAGATTAAACTTTTTCTAGTTCAAGAATTTAAGTTAGATTTCGCTTGTTTTTTATTTATTTATTAATTTATTTTTATTTATTTATTTACATTTATTTATTTTCACCAATTCTAGAATGCAATTCAGAATAAATAATTTTTCTATTGAATCGATTATTGAAACGATTATTCGATCAATTTTTTTTATTGAATCTATTTTTTTAATCGAATCGTTTTTCATAAAATTATCATAAATTGATTCTAAAACTCGTGACTGGATATGTAAGATCCTATACCGCAATTTAATTAATTTATTTTCTTAATAATTAATATTCGTAAATTCTTCATTTATATTTTTTTTTGTTTCAATATTTTTTTGCATTTTTTTATTCCATTCTTAATGAGCCCGAACTATTTTCAGAATTCATTTATTTATTTTTTTTTTTAAACAAAATCGTTTGCTTTCATTGTTATTCTTCTGTAAAAAGTAAAGGCTGTCCGTTCTAATCAATATTTAACTCTGAATAGATTATTATTTATTTGGAACTAAAAAGGCCAGCTGCAAAATAGTTTTAAAAATTCTTTCAATAAGATATCTAATAATTCTTCTGATTTGGAGAACAGAAAAAAAAAAATATACACTATATTGTTTGAAAGATAATGGCGCCGCTCTAGTATGATACAGTGTCTCATAAAATTTTAGTTTAGACTTGCCATTCATACAAATTGTTAAAGAAAATAGTGAGTGAATAAATGGTACTTACGTACTAACGGTACCTTGGCGACAATTAATGAAAACGCGCCAACCGTCGTTACAGATTTGGCGGCTTTTAAGTGGCGCCAATCTACACTTAAAAACAATCAAAACGCTTTCAAAATATTTTTATTCAAAACAATAAAATATATAAAACACTTTATTTAAAATCAAACCGATTTAAAAATGCCGACCACAACGACTTTTACGTTTAGTAAACAAACTTTCATCAATTTCCACAATGCAATCTGGTCCACCTACCTTTTTTTTTTTTTTTTTTTTTGGTTTATTCATCATGTCCAAGGCACATAATTCACGCGTGTAATTGTTCCAATCTATAACAGTTTTATCCGATATATCAAGTTGCTTTTCACAAAATTTAATCGACGTCAACTCCTCGCACCAGCAGTATATGAATCTCAAAGCTGTACGAAATGGAATTCTGCTTCCTTCAAACCTTCCTTGTCTTTTCGGAATCCCACACGATGAGCACACTGACTGAAATTGCATTTCCAAAACTTACGTTCACCAAAAATAAAGTTTCATGTCATGGGAATTGGGACATTTTCGTTGTTTTTGGTAAAATATTTCGCTCCTGGAAAAATAAAATTGCATCGTGCTCCGTTTCTGGCAAATCCCAAATGCGCATTTTCGTATCACAACAATATGGCGTCGAAACTCAGCAAATCTACAGCCGTTAAGATTGCCGCCACTTAAAAGCGCCAAATCTGCAGGGGTTCCATTGGCGACACTTAAAAAACGCCAAGTCTGTTGCCAAGGTACCGTTAGTACGTAAGTACCGAATAAATTAATAAATTGTATTGCTTTAAAATAATTGGCAAAGGGCGTATTTTATTTTCATTTTCTTTTAATTATTTTGGAAGTATTCGCTTTAAAAAGTATGTTTCGCTGTAGTTGAAATATAAATTTATTTCATTCTTATAGTTTTCATTATATTTCAGGTAAAACAATTAGCCATATTTTTTTAATCGTCTTTCCAAACATTTTGTGGAACAATTTCTTTCTTTTCTTTTTAAATTTTTGAAGCTTACAGTAATAAATAAAAAACATCATTTTTTCTAGAAAAAAAAAACGAAAAAAGGAAGTTTGTAATTATCGAAAACTTCAAACATATACTATATAAAAATTATTAGATTGATAGAATAATTACTTATTTATTTATTTTTTGGTGTTTTTTTGGAAGAGAAGGTTAAGTTACTATAAAGATTATTTTTTACCTAAAAGAGCATTAAATTAAATTACTAATAATTAATTAATTATACTGTATTGCAAACGGTAATATTACTTGCCTTTCTTATATACGATTTTTAATCTTTCTTTTGATTATTTTTTGTTTCCTTTTTAAATAATAGCAGAAATGGAACATTTGAATACATATTTTTATGGGCACGGTGAATTTTTGGCTGTTTTTTTTTTGTAATTATTAGAAAAGAAATTCTGCAAAATCATTTATCGAAATTTGACGGATATTGGACAGATATTCTTGGATTGATAAAAAAAAAAAAAAATTATGTTTACAAAATTCTGTTATTGTTATTATTCTCCAGATTAATCGTAATTTTAATGATTCTTGATTTAAAATATTATTATTATTTTTCTCATATGCTTTTAAAATATATTGTAATGTTCTTGAACTGTGGTCAAAGAATATTGTTTTTCTTTTTTCTCATATGAAAAAAGACTTTTTTTTTTAAAAAAAAAACTAAAAATTGAATTTATTTTCTTTGTAACTTTAAAAAAAAATTTTAATATCTTAAAATTTTTTTTTTATTATTATTAATTAATTTACTTTTTACTAAATTTATTGATGTTTATTTGCAAAATTCCTTTTGATATGCAAATTTTAATAATTGATAAGGAGTCAATATAAATGGATTTATTCATATTTTGAAAAATGTGAATACATAAGGGGCATGATGACCGAGTGACTAGCGTTCTGTCTCTCTGTGCCACAAGTTTCAGGTTCAAGTCTCGGCGGTGCTATGGATGTTTGTAGTGGTTTGTAGTTATCCACTTTAAATCAAAGTTGCTGGTCTAATATGACTGTTGGGCGTAGGACCAAATACCCTACTCCATAAGAAGAAAAAAAATCTCCTATGGCGCAACAGCTCCACTATGGGGCTGTTGCGCCAATGAAGAAGAAAATACATAAATAGAAAATTCATTGTTTACAGTCTGTCGGAATGCATATTTTGAAGAAAATCATCCGAAATTTCTTTACATAAAATAAATTGTAACAAAAATTAATGAATTCTTCAGTGGCAATGCGTGAAGATGAGTCATTAAAAAGGAGCAAATCCACTGGCCATATGCATTGCAGTCACTGCTTACAGAAAACAGAAGACGCGATGGTGATGACGAGGGAGCATTGACAAACGGACTATCAGATGAGAGTTTTTTTTTTTTTCTTCGTTAAACAACTCATATAGGGTTACCTTATGATCCTTTAGATTTACAAGGGTAACTAAAAGGTAAAGTGGGCTTTCGGATACTAAAATCCACTTCATAGAACGCCAGCCAATCGGAAACCGGACCTCCTTCCCATTCACTCTTCCGATTGGGTAACATTTTGCGAAGTGAAATTTTAGTATCCGGTAGAAACACACTTCATGTGTTTCTGCCTGAATACGATAATTTCATCTATCCTAGGTAATAATAATAGTTCTATCCTGAAATAATAACAGTGTTAATAATAGTTCTATTCTGGGTAATGCTGAACCTGCTATGTAGATACATAGGCAGTTCAGCGTTACCCAGGATAACGTTGAATCAACTATTCATTCACTTCACCCATATTTTGTAACCACAATTAAAAACGAAGACCTGCAAGGTGTTATTTGGGAATTTGTCATCCCTTCCTTAATCCTAATGGAAGAACATTCCGCCTGACAGATTTTAGTCATGCTTTTAGGCACAGAAACTTTTGGTTCGGCTTCGCATGTTGAGATTTGAACTCTGTATCTTTTAGTTTACTCGTTTCCAAAGTGGTGCTGTCCTCTGGTGGGCAGTAGAACAATAGTAGTCTCTGGAGCATTTGGGGTGGAGTTCAAAAAAATAAAGGGGGGCAGTGAAAGCGTAAAGAAGGATGGGAAGTTGGAAAAAACTATTCGTACATTTTCACTAAATGTGTGGAAGATGCAAAGGCAAATTTTGGGACAAACATAATCCTCACGTGACTTTTACAATCGCCATTGCCTGCTGTCAGGTGTCGCATGATGGTTGGCCTATTTCATGGTCCTGTGCCATTCCTTTTTACCAGGTGTCTCCAAACTACGGCCCGCGGGCCAAATCCGGCCCGCCAGTGTCATCCATCCGGCCCGTGACAGCGAATAGCTTATTGTTGCTGTAATAAGTTGGATAAAAAACGCAGTATGATAATAACTCGGATTTATTTATTTTCTAGCTTGACTTGCTTGCTTAATGACAAGCATAATGCGCAGAAAATTTAACTTAAGCATAAGAAATAATTGAAATGAATCCCACTAACATTATAAACTAGTGAACATCCCGCGGTAGTTATGTTGGGGTAAAGAGTATCGCATATGTATTATGCATATCGATGTTTGGAATGTATAAATCCTGAATCGAACATATGATGTTTATCCAGAAAATCCTAAATGAACGTGAATGAAACCGCTGGGTATCCACTTGTAAAAAATACTAATGAGATTTATGTAATTGTGATTTTTCACTAGTAGATGTGATAGTTTGTAGTTAGCAAGCGTATGCTCGCTCAGAGCTCGTACTCGGCGACTGGTCTAGAAATTACAGATAATGGCAGAAAAATAAAAACGGTTTTGGCCCTTGGTACTTACTGGAGTAAACAGTATGGCCCGAAGGCTGGAAAGTTTAGAGACCCCTGCTTTATACGCTATTCGTCACTTAGCTTGGGAAATGAGAATGAGCTCAAAGTATTGTCTGTGGAATAGACTGCACTCATTTTAAATTAATTTTAAGCATGCTTTTTATGGTTTTGTAGTTTAACATAGGCGATGATAGCTTGGTGATTTTGGCCAACAATCCTTCCTGTTGGCGATTATGCTGTTGTTGGGAATGGAGTAAAAATGCATGCATGCATGCATGAAAAATGCTAGCATTTATATTATATTCATAAATTTTCTTGTGTCATATTTTACCTTCAAGATGATTAAAAAATGAAATATTTGTCTGGGGAGGGGAAGAGCAGAGAGATACAGTTTCACTTAAATACTCACAAACATACAATTAGAGACATACACTATTTAACACCTTTAAAAACAGATAATTATTGCTTCGTGGAAGGACTCCTGGTTGGAGCGGAGTGAGACAGTTTCGATTTTATTTTCCCCTTAGAATTCTAAAATCATCATTTCATGGATTCAGACCTCCCTTTAAATGAAAAAAAAAAAAAAAGTAGCTGTAGGCTTTTTAAACACAAAAATGATAAAAAAAAAAAAAAGGGGGAGTGCAACTGAAACACGTACATGTAAAACAACGATGCCAGATAACGTTCCCGATATATGGGTTAGCTAAGAGGAATTGAATTGGAACGGATGTGGTTTCTGTGTAGCCAGAAAACGCTGAATTAGTTTTTACGTTAGGTTAAGGGTCTTCGTGGTAGAAAGATGAGCAGTACACAACTGACTAAATTTGTATTTTTTTATCCGTCTAAATTTAAATAAATATAACTATCTAATAATAAATTATGTATAAGAGCGCATGGTTTTTTTTAGTATTATTTTAACTCATTATTTATTTTTAAATTGATTTTTGGTCACTTATAAGTGTCATTATAAACATAGATAAATGATATAAAATGGATTAACCCTACTTAAACGTCACCGTGTTATACGTCAATTTCCGATCATTACCAGTCATAGCATTACAATAGGCCACAAACAATACATTATTAACTTTTTTTTTCTAGAATTATGTACCAAGAATTCTCTATTTCGAAATATTCTAGGTTTCGTTTCGTTTCGTTATTATAAATAAGAAATTACTATACTATTCATTGGATCGACCTCATTTTTGAAAATAATTTTTATTCAAAAATAATTGCGGCCTGGTGGCCAAGAGACTAGCGCTCTGGCCGTTGGTACGACAGGCTTCAGGTTCGAATTCTGGCGGTGGCATGGATGTTTGTGCGTGGTTCGGAATCCACGTTAAATTGTAGGTCCCGGTCTGTTTAGCCTAAAGTGTGCACAAGATAACCGTAGAGCGACGGAACCAAACGAATAAAAAATAATTAGCTCCATAAAGTTTATAAGTTTCTTTTTTTTTTTTTTTTTTCGATGAACCAAAGCTTTAATAAATAGCGCAATCAAAATATTCAACCAATTAAACAAGTAAAATATCCTTATAACTATTTAGACTGCAAAATTATTTCTAAAATATTACAATTTATAAAATTAGTATCAATCAATTAAATAAGTAAAATATCCTTATAACTATTTAGACAGCAAAATTATTTTTAAAAAAATTGTTACAGGCGCGAATAACACTACGCCCACAACGCTTTACGATCCTATTAGACGGACACCTAAGGTTTAAAGTGGTTCTGAACCACTACAAACATCCATGGCACCGCCGGGACTCGAACTCGAAAGCTGGGGTAGCGAGCGCCAGAGCGTTAGCCACTCGGCCATCATGTCAGCCCAGACGTACGTCGCAGTCACTGTTTTCAGAAACGAGAAAACTCGATGATAATTGTGAATCGGGTGAAAAGAATTAACTGATGGGTGTTTTCCTGGTTTTCTCCTATATCGCACGCACATGCGGGATAGTTATCTGTGATAGTCCTCGCGAAGACAATAGAGAGTTTTCGCATACCGTACGTTAGTTACCGTAGGACGTCCGTTAGCTTTTTCTCCCTAGCGCGCATGCTCATAGGAAACTGAGCCGCGCTAGGGAGAAAAAGCTAACGGACGTCCTACGGTAACTAACGTACGGTATGCGAAAACTCTAATATCGTATCATCATCATCAATGGCGCAAAAGCACCCATGTTGGGCCAAGACCGTCTATCTGCTGGCAGATTTCTAGACGGTAGATGAATTTTTACTGGGGTAGGGTTGCCTGCCCTACCCCAAAAGCTCTACGGTCATGTTAGACAGTGACCTGCGGTTAAGTGGATTCTGAGCCATTCCAAACATCCATGGCACCGCCGGTACTCGAACCCGAAACCTGTTTTCAAAGAGACAAAACGCTAGTCAGTTGGTCATCAGATTTTAGTTTAAAAAAAAAACCTCAGCTTTCTTCCAAAAAAAACAAAAAAATAGTGTTTTGTTATTATCAATCAAAATGTGATGTTAAACAAGAGGTGGCCAACCCAAAATGATCTGGCGGGCCACTTTGGAAATGCACCCTAACTCCGCGGGCCGGATATAAAATTATATATCCCCTTATTAGATTTAGACACCAACTATAGACATTTTTGGAGTGGACAATTGAAACATAATGAGTTACTATCTTTGTGTTTACTATTATTTTTACATGTAAACACAGATAATATAATAATAATGATACTAAACTCCCATTGTAAAGAAATATAGAACACTGAAAATAAAATTTTTAATATAAAATATAAATGAAAAAAAAGAAATCATTAAAAGATATTTATTTTTACGAGTGCAATATTTGTTTCTCCACTCTTTCTCTTAGCTTTTGTAAATCGATGTGCGCGCTTCATGAGTTCAGACTATAATTTAATTATTCTGCGAACTCATAACTGTAAACTCATCCATAAAACAGGCGCTATCTGTCCTATATTCGCAGGAATGTTATTTTAAAATAAAAGTTTATTTTTTTTCCATATTTTACAGATAACAATAATAATGCAGATGCTACATATAATTTATATTGCACTGCTATATATTATTACTATTAATTAATTGTCTATTACTGCTATATTGATAATAGACAATTAATTAATTAATAGACGTAATTTGACAGTTCATTTTTGAATAGATGGATGCACACACATAATGTTTTTTTTTTAATCCATTGGTTTTCACTACTTTGGCCATTATGAAATAAATAAATTTTGTAAGGTGGGATACATCTCGCGGGTCGGAAAAATGTTCAAGGCGGGCCGAGGGTTGGCCACCCTTGATGTAAACAATGCGTAACTCGATCTCTCGCTGCACTGTTGTGGTATCTGAAAAATGAGTATTACTGAAATGACAGTGTTCGTTTCCTGGCGAAGAAGTCTCCATTTATAGCGGCCAAAAAGGTTTATCTTTTTCGAATTAAAACTGGAAACCGAGCCATCCTTATTCGGCCATGCGGAAGTGAATAATACCGAACTTGAAGCGATAGCACTTCCGAAATACTGACCTTCGCTGGCCACTTGGCGATTCTACAATTTTATGGGCTTATATCCGGTCATTTATTTCCCAATTTTTCGCCAACTTTTCTCGGTGAACTTTGGTACAGATTTTAACTTGAAGTGTTTTTAGGGTTGCTAGATCTAACAAAAAAATGCTTACAGTGAGCATTAACAACTGCCATAGTTCGACCATCCATAGTGTGGAAAGGTAAACTTCCGTTTTATAAGCGGAAATGGACAAATCGATTACATGTTAGGGGTGACAGTAGATAGACTCAAGGTCCTAATGGCCGAGTGGCTGGCGCTCTGTACCACAGGTTGCGGGTTTGAATCCCGGCAGTGGCATGGATGTTTGCAGTGGTTCGGAATCCACTTTAAACCGTTGGTGCCGGTCTCATATAACAGTAGAGCGTCATAGAGCCCAATCAGATTTCTTATCCACATCATTTCCAAACCTTAAAGGCACAGTGATGTAGTAGGTGTGGTGCAGTAATAGTAATAGTAGTCAGATAGACGCGGCGCAATGTAGGTTTGAAAGAAACAGTGTACTAATTATTGTTGTCGCTGTGACCAATCCTCAATGTTCGGTAGTGCGAGATGGACATCCCATGAGTAATCTACTCATGGATAGAGGGAAAGGGGCAGCTTCGGTTGGGTTGGAGCGCCCTTAGACAGAAGTCTGACTTTTCTCCGTGTCGCTGAAGAAGGACGGCAGTGTCTTCCGGGAGGACTTTCAGGGGGAATTACCCGCATGTGCGTATCGTATGGGAGAAAACCCGAAAAACCACCTCCAACGCAAGATGCTGAACGTGCCAAACGCCATCGAGTCTCCTTGCTTTTGAAACAGTGTCTACAACAAACCCGCCAGCGGATGGAATCTCCGCTCTAATGCAGTTTTATAAATATTTATATTTTTTTAAATTTAAAGTAATATAACTGGTAATAAATTTAGTTAATTATCAGAAAAATAATTTGATATTTTCAAGATATTTTAGTTATAAGGGAAATAATAATCTGTATTTTTTTTTTTTTTTTTTTTTTATTTATTGTTATTTTTTTGTATGGATCTAATCTTTATTTTATGATACAGTCATTCTTTTAGCGTTCTTATAAATAAAGTATGGTATCAATTTTTTACAGAATATTAAATTTATTGAAAATTGTTTTGCATTTTATAATAGAATTAAGTTATTAATGAAAACAAATGATTATGATTATTATGATTAAAAATGAAAACAGGCAATCATGAGAAAACAAAATAGAAAAATGTAAAAAAAAAATAATAATAAAATTGCTATCTTTTATCCCAAACACAAGAAAAAAAAAAAGTTTATTTGTCGCTAAAGGGGATCAACCGTTCTTTGTAAATATTCTTTGATTCAAAATTTTTTTAAACATTTATTTTTTTTTTGTTTTCCTAGTGACCATAGAAGTAATTTTTCATACAGACTTTTTTTAAAATACCCCCTTTTTTATGTGTGTGTGTGTGTTACATTTTTTAAGTATCAAAAGAGCTTTGCCTTTTGAAACAGAAGTGTTTCAAAGTTTTAAATTAATCCTAGAATATGTTCCCCCTTTTATAATGGCTGAAAGCGGGAACGAACGTAACGAAAGAATTGTTTGCATAGCAAAAAAAAAAAAGGGTGGGGGACGGGGAGGGGGGTGATATACTTCAGGAAAACGAACTCGTTCAGCTCTTTTTACGTGCCATTCAATCTCGCTCAAAAATTGAAAAAAAAAAAAAAAAAAAAAATGTCGTGAATTGATTTTAAATTTTCACAGGGGAAAAAAGAATGAAAAAAAAAAAAAAATGGAACGGTACATCCCAAAATTGAATAGAATTCAATAATATATTTTTGCTTATTATTTTTTTTTAGTCTTCAAAGGAAAGTTTTTCCTGATATATAAAATATTAAACTTATAGTTATCTTATATTTTTTAATTTATGTCGAATGTTACTTTGTACATATAAAAATGAAAAATACCTTTTAATTATTTAAAATTTGATAAATGACGATATTTTTAGCAGACTTTAATTAATCAAATATTTTTCTGAATTATGTTTTTCAATTTTTTTTTTTTACGTTTGGAGTTAGCAAAATTCGTTAAATATTACAGTTGACTTCAAAACTAAAATTTTTGTAATATTGCTTTTATCTATTTATTTATTTAATGAAATTATTAAAAAAATATTATATAAATATATTATAAAATATAGTAAATATATAAATAAATAATGTTAAAATAATAATGTTAGAAATATAATATAAAATAAAACTATTATTTAATAAAACTAAATAAATAAAAAAATGTTAAAAATAACTTCTACTACATTTGATAAACACTACATTTTTCTTCTGAAGTGTTACATTATTATCTTAAAAGTTTCCTTTACATCTGTGATGCATAGATTTGGCAGAACATATAATTTAAATTATTATTAGTAATAGAAAAATTAATTTATTACCAATTACATTAAATGTCAGTAAAATAAGTTTATATTTTCAAGATAATTTAGTTAAAATTCATAAGGGAAATGATAACCTGAAATTTTTTTGTATGGATCTCATCTTTATTTTTTGATAAAGTCATTTAATAAAGATGAGTATTTTTACACAGTACTTTTGCGTTCGTGTGGTGTCAATTTTTAGTATTAAATTTAATGAAAAACTTTTTCAATTTTTAATAGAATTAAATTGTTAATAATATTTAAGATACAAAAAGAAATGAAAACAGGTAATCATGGGAAAACAAAATAGAAATTTAAAAAAAATAATAATAAAATTTCTATCTTTTAATCACACATACACAAGAAAAAAAGTTTATTTGTCGCTAGAGGGGATGAACCGTTCTTTGTAAATATTTTGTGATTCAATTTTTTGTTAACATTTTTTTCTTTTGTTTTCCTAGTGACAATAGAAGTAACCAGTTATTTTTCATGCAAAAGACTTTTTTTAACGAAAAATCTCGCTTTTTTTTTTTTCTTTCGTGTGTATGTTACATTTTTAAGTATCAAAGGAGTTTAACATTTTACTGCAGAAGTGTTTTAAAGTTTTAAATTAATCTAGAATATGTTCCCCCTTTTAATAATGGCTGAAAAAGGAACGAACGTAACAAAAGAATCGTTTGCATAGACAAAAAAGGAAAAAAAAAAAAAAAAAAAAGGAAGGGGGAGATATACTTCAGGAAAACGAACTCGTTCAGCTCCTTTTATGTGCGATTCAATCTTGCCGATTTTTTTTTTTTTTTTTTCCCTCAAAAAATGTCTTGAATTGATTTTAAATTTTCACATGGGTAAAAAAAAAAAAACAAAAAAATTTAGCAGTACATCCCAAAATTTAATATGATTCAATAATATATATATTTTTTTCATCGTTATTTTTTTGGTCTTCAAATGATGATTTTTTCCGAAGGACATAAAATTTTAAACTTTTGTATGAATTCATGTTCTTATATTTTTTTTTAATTTATTTTCTGTTGAATGTTATTTGTGCTCATAAAAAACTCATATTTTTTTTAATCATTTAACATTTGATAAATGACGATATTTTAGCAGGATTTAATTAATCAAATATTTTTCTGAATTATGTTTTACAATTTTTTTTAAGTTTGGATTTAAAATTCATTAAATATTTTAGTTGACTTCAAAACTAAAAATTTTTTTAACCATATTTTTATTTATTTATTTAATAAAAATATATAATATTATAATGTAAAAATATATTAAATATATAAATTATATAATAAAAAATAATACAACAAAAATATAGTTTTTATTATATTAAAATTATAATATAATAAAAAATATACAAATATTAAATAAAATATAAATATTTATTTAATAAAAGTAAATAAATGAAAATATTAAAAACAATCATTACTACATTTGACAAACACTACATTTTCTTCTGAAATCTTATTATTGTAAAAGTGTCCTATACATTTGTGATGCATAGACTGTGGCCGACAGAACGTGTAATTTAAATTATTTAATTGCATATATATGTAATTATTTCAAAAATTAATTCTATAGTTTATTTATTTTTTTTTTTTTTTATTTTGCCAATTATAAGTTTTAAATTTTCATTAAAGATAAAAACTGAAATATGATATGACTCTTAATTTAATAAAAAAAAACATTTACTTTTTAGTAATTTTTTTTTTATTTAAAAGCTTTTTTTTTTTTTTTTTTAATTTATTACAAACCTGCAAATGAGATCTTTAGAAAATGAACATATATAATTGTTATTATTATTATTTTTTTTAGGTGAATAGAAAAAAATAACTAAGTTTATTTTTAGTGACGAATGTAATATGTAAAATAAAATTGATGATATTTAATAAAATGATAATTCAAGAACTAGTGTAGAATTGATGATATTCAATAAAATGATAATTTAATAAATGATGATATTCAATAAACATAATTAATTCGTGGATACTGACTATAATTCAATAAACTAATAAATCAATAACTGGTGTAGAATTGATGATATTCAATAAAATGATAATTTAATAAATGAGGATATTCAATAAAATTATAATTTAATAAAGGAGGATATTCAATAAAATGATAGGTACTTACATATTAACGGTACGTTGGCGACAAACTTGGCGGTTTTAAGTGTCGCCAATCTTTATTATTTGGAATAAAAATATTTTGAAAGCGTTTTGATTTAAAATGAAGTGTTTCATATATATTTTATTATTTGAAACAAAAATTTAAAGTGTAGATTGGCGCCAAATCTGTAGCTGCGGTTGGCGCGTGTGCTCTTTATTGGCGCAACTGTCGCCAAGGTACCGGTTATACGTAAGTACCAAATGATAATTAGTAAAATGGTGATATTCAATAAACTGATGATTCAATATACTTACAATTCAATAGCTGATGATATTCAATAAATAATTTAATATACTTACAATTCAATAGCTGATGATATTCAATAAATAATTCAATAAACTGATGGTTCAATAACTTATGATATTCAATAACTGAAGATATTCAATAACTGATGATATTCAATAACTGAAGATATTCAATAACTGATGATATTCAATAAACTGGTAATTCAATAACTGATGATATTCAATAACTGACGGAGAACTGATGATATTTAATAAATTGCAGCGTAGTCCAATTCTCCCCCTTCTTCCTAATTGTATCACGCCATTCTTGTAATGGCCATCACTCAAAATTCTAACGAGAATTTGAGCTGTGAAGTCGAAATTCATTAGTGCAGCTATTGGATGGTGAGATCTCTTGGGAGAGTGTTTCATCTATTTAATTTCTGAGATCTGCTTTTAGAATCAATATCATTAATTCTTCGAAATTCTCAATTACGAATAATAATGTGTCAATATTCTATATTCTTAATTCTTTTTAGCCCTAACAAATGTAATGAATTCAAATAACAGGACATATATTTTTATTTTTAAGGACATTTAAAATAATTTTGACAAAAACCCACACTTTTCAAATTTGCGTATTTTTTAATTTAAAATGATAACAATGATACATTTTCTAAAATTTTGTTTGAAGTGGTTCTTCTGCGCTTGTGGGTGTTATCAAGATGTCAAAGTTATCTTTGTTTGCCGCTTTTTGTCTTTCGGGGTAACATTCAGGGGTAATTGACACCTTGAAAAATCTAATCAGGCCATTCTATAATCTATGCGATTTTTTTGTCACATTTACCACCGGATTATTTTTGTTCAGTGCATTCGTAAAGCCTCATCAGGGAAATCGAAATAGCGTCAGCTAGTATTGCAACGTCTCGGCTCATACTATACCTATAACGGCTTCAAGAATTGAGCTACTTCCAGGTTTATGGTGACACTTTTTCATTTATAAGCTTTTATATAAGAGAGAGAGATATATAAAAAGAACTCTTAGATAATATGTTATTTTCAAAAAAATTTTTTTAAATTAAAAAGTATAATTTTAGAAATGCAGTTCATCTAAGGTCGGAGATTATCAGAGTTCTCGAATCTGCGACGAATCTAATGCACCCAATCTGCAACAGACCTTAACTATCATGAAACCACGAGGCTCACTTTGGAAACAGGCGGAATCTCCGGCCTGTTCAGTCACTTCATAGTAAAAGAAAAGGACAACACTTCTTATCAACTCGTCTTAGAACACTCTCCCTACTTCTCCAAAAACTTCCCTTTAAGAAAATCCATCTAGAGGAGGGAGGAGGTCAGCTTCCTTCACTTCTCATTGGAGTAGACACTTCCTACCAGTGTCCAATTAACAGGTGGGCGGAAAATTTCGTAGGCTAACACATAGATGGCTGTACTAGTATTAAATCCATAGGATTTTTAGTTAGCCCTAACCTTCAAAAGACACGTGTATAAATTTGACAGCATTTTTAGTGAAGCAACTTTTGTTAGTTTGAAAAAAAATGGATAAAAAGGAATTTCGGTGTTAATAAAGCATTGTTTTTTGGCGAAAAAAAAAATACTATTGAAGCCAAGGCTTGGCTTGATTATTCGACATTATTCGGACTTTGCACCAGGAAAATCAACCGTAGAGAAGTGGTTTGCTAAATTTAAAAGTGGCGAAATGAGCACCGAGGATGATGCACGCAGTGGACGCCCCAAAGAGGCTGTTACCGACGAAAACATCAAAAAAGTTCACAAAATAATTTCCGATAATCGTAAAGTGAATTTGATTGTGATAACTGAGACCCTAAAGATATCAAAGGACATATCGTGAATGAATATTTGGATATGCGAAAGCTCTGTTCAAAGTGGATGCCGCGTGAGCTCACAATTGACCAAAAACAACAACGTATTGATGTTTGGAGCTGTTCAATCGTAATTAACCCGAATTTTTGCGTCCATATCCGACAATGGATGAAACATGGCTCCATCATTTCACACCGGAGGCCAATTGACAGTCAGCCGAGTGGACTGCACGTGATGAACACTAAAAATGCTATAATTCACATACTAATAGTGCAACAGCTGGCAAATTTATACACGTGTCTTTTGAAGGTTAGGGCTAACTAAAATTCATATAGATTTAATACTAGTAGCACCATCTATGTGTCAGCCTATGAACTTTTCAGTCCACCTTTATGTAGTGTTTAATTACTTTATGTACAGAGTCAGTAGAAAAATATTATACGTTAATGTATAAAGCGGCTTTTCTTTCATACAATAAAGTATAAAGCGAATACAAAAATATTATACGGTAACGTATAAAACAGTTTCCCTTTTCTAAGGTAACGTATAAAGTGAGTAGGAAAATATTATACCGTAACGTACTATATAAAGTGGCTTCTCTTTCCTACGGCAGCTTATAAAAGGTTTCTCTTTTCTACGACAACATATAAAAAGTGTTTCGCTTTTATACAGTAATATATAAAGCAAGTAGAAATATTTTATACTGTAACGTATAAAGCGATTTCTCTGCGAACTGCAATGCTCCATGCGCGGTACCAGCTGCAAAGCGATACGCTCATCACGGGGAAAAAAAAAGGAACAGCATTAGATTAGAGGAGTGCAGAACATGGAATGCCAGTGGGGGTGGGAAGGAAAGTGAAATCATAACACCTCGTCAAAACATCTCCCCCTCCCCTTCAACTCCCCAGAGAGGAGGGGGTAGGTCACGATTGCTTGTTGCTCTCCCTCTCTGCACATCATTTAGGTCCCGGGGTTGAGATGGGGATCGATGCATTCCTGACAAACAAGATCAGCTGCTCGCAGACGATTTTCCCAGGTTTGGGCCTCCTCCCCTCAACAGACGAGGCGACGCTGACGCTGAGTCGGCCTGTTTCATGAAGTGGAGTTGAGGTGATCTATTTTTTGTTCCTTTTTGTGGGTGCGAGGTGTTGGAATTGAATTTTCTGAAATCGATTTGTGTTCTATTATTTCGATGCCTTTTGAATTGAAGAGTTGTTCTATTGGAATGTTTTTTTCGTCATTGATTTTTTTATATATATATATATATAGATTTGAATTGCTTTATAATGGAGTAGAAAATTTTTTTTTTTTTTTTTTTTGCAAATAGAAAGAAAAAAAAATAAAGAAGGATCTATTATCATTTTATTCTGCAATTTATTATTCGAATTTGTTCAAATAGATTTATTTTGATTTCATAGAAATATTTATTTATATTTAAGTAAATTTTTTAATCTCTCAATTAAGTTAAAAGTTTTGTTATTTATAATACTTAAAATAAAAAAAAATTGTAAAATCTGCACTTTTAAAATAATCGTTTTTGACTACTAAATTCAACATTCATAATTCAACATTTTTTGTTTTCTCTAAAACTTGTTATGAAATTTTATTCTTCCTTTTCCCCCAATTTTGTTTGAGTAAAATAAATAAATAAATAAATAAATAATAAAATTAATTAAATAAATAACTTTCAAAAACTTTCAGATAATTCAAAGGATTTTACATAATAATTTAATTTGTCTAAATTAAATTACTATTTCATCTTTGTAAATTTAATTCTAGTTACAAAATTACAAAATTTAGTTACAGAGTTACAAAATTTTTATTTTAT
Organism: Caerostris extrusa; assembly: GCA_021605095.1. Taxonomy (NCBI): domain Eukaryota; kingdom Metazoa; phylum Arthropoda; class Arachnida; order Araneae; family Araneidae; genus Caerostris; species Caerostris extrusa. Next base: position 67,705 of record BPLR01016056.1, on the reverse strand, counting down.
AACTTGTTATTCATAAGTTTATTTAGCAAGAATTAATGTTAAGTACGTGTTGCTTTTTACAATCATGTTTTTTAACAATACATACAGTTGTTTTTTTACTGTTCTTCTACCTTATTTCGAAAATTTTTAAAGTGAATATCGTGTAAAAATACACTTAATAAACTAATCAGAGAATGGGTTTTTATTATTAGATTCTTAAATTATTTTTAAATTTTATTTGAGAAAGCAAATATAAATTTCATGTTATGGATGAAACAGCGCTATAGAATACCGCGTTATAGAGGATTTTAAACAAGTTTCACAAAACATGTAAGTATAAAAGAAAATTGCAGAGTTTTTGCATAACGTTTTTTTATCGTCCGATATTTTTTTCTTCCTAGCGCGCATGCCCATAGGAAACATTGTACCTATTGCGCATGCTTATCTGTAATACTTCACTACTGAGCTATTCCTATGAGCATGCGCACTAGGAAGAAAAAATATCGGACGATAAAAAAAACGTTATGCAAAAACTCTCTATTGTAGGAATACCGTATTATATGGGGATTCTCCCTTTTTCTTTAACTGTGTAAGAATAAAACAGCGCTGTAGGAATACCAAATTATAGCGGAATTTTAACAAATTTCTCAAAACATGTAAGTATAAGAGAATACCGTAGGAATACCGTTTGTTGAGGGATTTTTCCTATTCTCACACTATGAGGATCATCAAACAATGTTGTAGAAATACTGTGTTATAGAAGGATTTTAACATAGTATTTCTGGAATCATTTGAGTATAAAGCAGTGTTCTAGGAATACCATGTTATAGAGGGATTTTAACTAATTTCTCCAAATATATGAGAATGAAACTATGCTGTATAAATCCCGTATTTTAGTGGGATTTCTCCCATTCCCAAAACTATGCAGTAATAAAACAGAGCTGTAGGAATACCTTGTTATTGCTTAATTTTTACAAATTTCTCAAAAACGTAAGTATAAAAGAATACCGTATGTAGAGGATATTTTTCCCATTTCTCAGGCTATGTGAGAATGAAAAAAATGTTATATGAGAAAACTTTTAACGAATTTTTCGGCCAACTGAGAATAAAACAGTACTGCAGGAATACCATATTGTAAAGAGTTTTTCCCGTTCTTTAACCTTGCTCCCTCCTACCACTGGCAAAAGCGCACCCCCTGTGGCGTTGAGGCAGAAATGGTCATTTGGCCTACTGACTCTCATCCGGAGAGGAAGTATATTTCGCGCAACCTGCGCATAGTCGAGTTTCGAATATTCGGGTCAGAAGTGGAGCCCTTCCACTAATCCAGGGGTCTCAAACTTTTTCGGTCGCGGGCCAAAAATTGAAAAAAAAAAAAAAGTTTGGCGGGCCAAGAAAAATTTTGCTAAAATTTTAAAAACAATATACAAGTATTACAATTTAAATACTGTGTTAATGAACAGAATGAAATTGAGATTTCATTTTTAGAAGTTCCCTTATAGTGAGGTTCGAAGGAGAACCTCACTATAAGGAATCACAAATGCTCATCTGTCAGTCTACTTCTGAAATCATTCTTTCCAAGATTCATAGTTGAAAACACTTGTTCACATATATCAGATGAAGCAAACACAGCACTGATTTTCTGGGCGTGAGATATTGAATTTGGGAAACCTACTTTCGATATTGATTTGTAAAACTTTAACTTTAGAAACAACTGCTTGAGATGATTGTTAGAATGTAACTCAATTCATTCAACTTAAAAATCCTTTCCGATTGAAAGCCGTCTGTACTTGCTATTTCCGTCGATTTAGGTTTTGTAGAACAAAAATAGAGAAAGTGAAAAGATCATCACCCTTTGAAAGAAAGGAAGAAAAAAAAAAAATAATATTTAATCAAAGTAGAAAAGGAGATGGATATATAATGTATAAATATATATTTCTTTTAATTTGCCTTAGACCGGAAAATTAAAATTCTATCCGCGGCCGGATAGAATCTTCCGGAGACCCCGTAGTTTGGACCCCTTCACTAATCTATAATTATATGTTTTTAAATGTGTTAAATAGTGTATGTTTTTAATTGTATGTGCGTGTGTTCTCTAACCTGTGTCTCAAGTATATCAACCCAACTACACCCAGTTACAATCTGGTTGCTCAACCTGCACACTACAATTCTTCAAATCATGTTGTAAATGGGAAAATTGCCGTATTATTGAGGGATATTGCTCCGATTTTCGAGTCGTATTAGAATCGAAACCGTGCTGTAATAAAAAAAAAAAAAAAAAAAAAACCGCGTCGTTTTAAAGGTTTCTGGTTTGTTTGTCGCTCTGCGGTCATTTTGTGCACACTTTAGGCTAATTAGACAGGGACCTACAGCTTAACGTGGATTCCGAACCACCAACAAACATCCATGCTACCGCTAGGATTCGAACTTGAAGCCTGTGGTACCAATGGCCACGAACGCTCGCCAATTGCCCATCAGGCTGCCCGTGTTATTGGACGTTGCCTGGGGATGCGTATTAAACTTAAATATTTTTTTCGTTTTAAGACAAATAGGTAATGATTTTATGAAAATATTTAATTTATAAAGAAATAGATTAAGAATTGAAAACGAAAGGAATTTAAAATACTGACCTTCCAACTGATAATGTATGCTAGTATAAAACAAGTAATATAAAAAAAAAAAAAAAATTTAAAGTCAATTGCTACTGTTTTTTCACTCTATTGCAGAAAGTAATTTACAAATAAAGTTGAAATTTTCTTCTCATATCTGGCACCACCTATTGGTAGATACATGCAACTTAAATCTAAAAATAAAATTAATTAATTTAATATTAATATATTATTATTACTACTAATTAATATTACTACTAATTTAATGTTACTATATTATTAATATAACTATAGTTATTATTTAATTAATAAAATTAATTAATTATTTTTTATTAATTAAATTTAAATAATGAATGAATATTTGAAAAAGATTGTATTAACATCGAGTGTCCTTCACTACAAGTTCAAACAAATGCATTTGAACTGAGTGGATGAATAATGAAAAGTGTTTCATGAACGATTGAAAATGTGAACAAGATATATATAGAGAGAGAGTGTGAACTAATAGGAGGAATTGAAAAAGCTTCAAACAAGATATCATTTTGAAGTGCAAATAACCATTTTATCATGCTTAAGTGAATCCTATTTCCGTCTGTTGATCTTTCTGGTAGACTTTTTATAGAAAGCGCGATATCTAAACATTTATAAATACCGGGCCTCTCAAAGAACAAGGGAGGGAGCGGATGTTTACGAGATGGAACTGGAAGGGGGTGTGGCTCGCAGAAAACGATTTCTCGAGAGATGCCCTTCTCCTTCGACTTCGCATTTTAAGGAAATCAGCAAGGTCACTTAATTCCGTTTCATTTTGCACATACGTTTCCTCTCCACTGGGAAACGTATGCCTAACATGCAAATGCTGGGAGATGCTAATGAACTAGTTAGGATGATAGTAAACTGTGCTATTATTAATGGCCATTGTGGCTTAACGGTCGAGTGTCTAGCTCTCTGGCGCTCTGTGCCCCAGGTTTCGTGTCCGAGTCCCGGCAGTTCCATAGATGTTTGTAGTGATTCGAAGTCCATTTTAAGCCGTAGGTCCCGGTTTAATATTGTTTATATATAAATATTATATTATCTCTGTTATTATCTGTTACACATAAATAATATAATATCTTTGTTATTGATCTAATATTGTGGGTAAAAAGTGACAACTAGTTTGAAAAAAAGTGTGAGGATTCTACTATTAAGGATTTGATTTCAATGCAATTTTTTATCAGATATTTATTTGAAAGGATTAAAAGATATAAAAGGAAAAATCAATTACTTGTCAAAGGTTCTAATCAGATAAAGTAATTTGGAAATAAAGGTTTGAATAGTTTGAGCCTGACAGCCGAGTAGCCAGCGCTCTGGCCATTGGTACCACAGGTTTTGGGATCCAAGTCTGGCGCTCGCGGTTCTACCCCGGATGGATTGTGTAGTGGTTCGGCAACTTTAAGGCACCCTGTGAAACCGTGGTTCGGCATCCACTTTAAGGTCCATGGATGTCTGTAGTGGTTCGGCATACTTTAAGGCATAGATCGGGAACCATCCACTGATGGCCGAGTGGTTAGAGATCTGGCGCTCGGTATGGATACAGATTTCATGGATGTCTGTAGTGGTTCGGCATCCCGGCGGTGTCATGGATGTCTGTAGTGGTTCGGCATCCACTTTAAGGCGTAGATCCCGGTGTCATGGATCTGTATTACCATCCACTTTAGAGCGTCACAGAGCCCAATCAGACTTCTTCTCACCCACATCATTCCCAAACTGTAAAGAGGCAACTCAGCTCTAGGCACAGTGATGTGGTGTGGTGTAATAGTAGTGGCTTAATAGGATCGTAGAGCGTTGCTGGGACATTGTTACTCCGCATCCGTAGTTTATCTTCAAGCTACATGCGCCCCTTGGGTAGAGCTTAAGTGAGCAACGTCAGTGGAGCCCTTGCTTGTGACAAAAAAATAGCTATGTATTTGCCAGCTGCATTAGAAGAAAAAAAAAAAAAAAGAATATTTGATTTAAATTTCCATGGCATGCTAAAAACTATAAACATTGCTGAAATTCATTGTCTTATATGAACAGTCTTCTTGGAAATGTCAAAAATATTTCGTCAAACATTTTTTAAACTTATTTAAATATCGTTAAGTCAATAACTTAAAAATATATTTCATTAAATTTATCAAAGGACCTGATGTTTGAATGACTAGCGCTCGGACACTCGGTGCCACAGGTTTTGAGTTGCGGAGGTGCCATAGATGTTTGCAGTACTTTGGATTCAATTTAAATCGTTGTTCCCTGTTTAATATTACTGTAGAGCGTTGGCCATAGGACTGACAATTCTACCTCCTTAAATGAAAACATCTCCTGTATCGAAAGTTCCCAGTATGCTGACGGCATGGGTCCACCATGGGGCTATTGCCCTAATAATGATGATGATGACGACTATTACTACACCACATCATTGTGCATAGAGTTGAGTTATCCCTGTACAATTTGGGAATGATGTTGGTGAGAAGTCTGATTAGGCTCTGTGACGCTCTACCGTCATATGAGACCGGAACCTATGGCTTAATGTGGATTCCGAATCATTAAAAAAAAATCTATAGCACCACTGGGACTCGAACCCGAAAACCTTTGGCACCAAGCACCAGAACGCTATAGACTCGGCCATTCAGGCCCTTGTCTAATATGGCTGTAGAGCGTTAGGCGTAGGGCTGATGCCCTATATATGAAAATGTAAAATGAAATAAAAGGGATTCAAATAATATTAATTATTACAGTTCATTGATAAGAAATAAATGCTATAAACATAATTTGTAAATACATAATTATGAGAAACATGTGGTTATTTACAAAGTTAGTATTTCTGCCTGAGTAAAAACTTTAAGGCCACCAGTCATTTTTTAAAAATAAATATAATATAATCGTGTAATTACCATTGCAACTACTAGCTTGTGGCAACGCTGCAATTTTCATATTTGTCATACGTTTCTTCGAAGTATTGGTGATCTTTGTGAAGATGGCGAAGGGTAAGAAGTTAACTGATCGTGAAAGAGGACAGATCGAAGCTTTGTCTTCGACAGGAATGAAGTAGTCGTGCTATTGCGATAAAGATAGGAAGATCAAAGACTGTAGTCAACAATTTTTTTTAAATTGAAAGAGAATTATGGTAAAAAGAATACTGGGGAAAGACCTAAAGCTTTGTCTTCGCGTGATGAAGAAAAGAGTTTGCCAACTTGCGTCTACTGGAAAGTACTCAACCAGGAAACTGATTCCACCGACAGGTTTAAAAGTTTGTCAAAAAATTTTTATAACACAATTAGAAGGTCTGGAAGGTACACTTATGCAGCAAAATTGACTAAGCCTCAGTTACTGCAGAGACACAAAATAGAGCGTTTGAACTTTGGCCAGAAAGTCATGACCTGGGACAACCAATGGATAGAAATTATTTTTTCTGACGAAAAAAAATGGAATTTGGATGGACAGATGGCTGGAATTTCTACTGGCATGATATAAGACATGAAAAGAAATATTCTCGAGCGCCAATTAGGTGGAGGGTCTGTCATAACTTGGGGCTGTTTTTCTTACAATGGTGTGGGCTCAATTGCATTCGTTTCAGGTAGAATGAATTCACAAGGATACCAAAATGTCCTAACAAATCATCTTTTGCCAAATGCTGAATGTCTTGCTGGAGAAAATTGGAAATATCAGCAAGACAATACACCGATCCATTCAGTAACAGCACAAAAAATTGGTTCCAAGTCAACAATGTTAAAACTGTGAAATGGCCAGCTAGATCACCTGACCTCAACCCAATCGAGAACTTTGGGCTGACTTAGCAAGAAGAGTTTATGCAAATGGAGATATTTTTACATGAACAACAGAGCTGAAATCTACTATCGAAGATGAATGGTATAAAACCGACCCCACCCTTTGTCAAAAGCTCGTTTCATCCATGAAAACAAGAATATTTGAAGTAATTCAGTAATGGCTCCTACACAACCTTCTAAGAATTTGTAATTTTTTCTTATATGTTATTTTCTATGTTGGCCTTAAATTTTTTACTCGGGCTCAAATATTCTTCTGTGTGTTCTGCAATATTTTCTAATAATAAAATATTTGCAAATTAATTTTTCTACTTTTTTTTACATTTATTTAAGCTCAATAATTATCAATCAAATGGTATTTTAATTCTTCAGTTTAAATGTTTCCATTTTCTCAAAAATGTCAACTGGCCTTAAAGTTTTTACTCACTGTATATATATATATATATATATATATATATATATTGAAATAAAAATTAAAGTGTTCCCATAAACCTGAAAGTGGCCTCTTCTCGAAGCCGTTATTGGTTATAGGCCGAGACGTTAAAGCACTATATTTGAAGTTATTTACTCATAGCTAAAAGAAAGAAACTAAAAGAAGATATTAAGTTATTTACTCATTGATAAAATAAGCGGCTTCATGGCCAATTGGCTAGCACTCTGGCCTTTGGTACCGAAGGCTTCAGGTTCGAATCCAGGCGGTGGCATGGATGTTTGTGAGTGGTTCGGAATCCACTTTAAACTGTAGGTCCCGATCTGTTTAGGCTAAAGTGTACACAAGATGACCGTAGAGCGACAAACCAAACCAAACCATTGATAAAACAAATAATATATAAAAAAAAAATTTAAAGTCAATTCCTACTTTTTCACACTCTATTGCAGAAAATCCTTTATAAATAATTTTCATTCATTTTTTTTTTTTAAGTTTATCGGGCGCCGTCTATGGGTAGATACATGCAACTTAAATCTAAAAAAAAAAAAAAAAAACTAAAATTAATTAATTGAATTTAATGAATGAATTAATATTTTAAAAAAAAACTGCATTAACATCCAGTGTCATACACTACAAGTTTTAAAAAATGTATTTGAACTTGGGTGGATGAATAAAAAAGTGTTTTATGAACGATTGAAAATTCCAACAAGATATATATATAGGGAGAGTGTGAGTTACTAGAAGGAACTGAATAAAAATTAAAGTGTACCCATAAACCTCAAAAGGGCCCTCTTCTTGAAGCCGTTATAGGTCTAATATAAGCCGAGACTTTACAGCACTCTATTTGAAGTTATTTACTCATAACTTTGATAAAGAAAAATAACAAACTCAAAAGTATCTTCAGATTTCGCATGAAATTACTTCTGAACCTCAATTTAATCTACGTCACCTGATTTGGCATCGTTACGGCGCCAAATCGGGGATTTGTTGGCTATTTATCAAGCAGAGAAAAATAAGAAAGATCAACTACCATTCCGTCCATGCCGAGAACCATCGATGCCCTGGCTCATTTTTCATCGATTCACAAGTCGCCTAATCGATATGTCACAAACACTCCCTCAATTTGCAGCTAAGTGGAGTCACGGATACAACCTAAGTAGTTGCTTTATCACACCCGGGGAAAAAATCAATTTTTATTTTCTTGGGGGAGCAACCTCCCTTCCCCCACCCCCACCTTTAGCCAATGGAAACACGGCTCGCGGGCACAGCTGTAAAAAGGAAGATTAGAGTTCTAATTCCCCAAGGAACAATAAATTTTCAATATTTTCACGAGACATCGAATCGTGGGTTGTTAGGGGGTTGTAAAGGGGTTTGTTGCCCTGGGGGTAGTAAATTTTGGAGGAGGTGTTCTTTTTTCTATTAATGCTACTGTTTTCTCAAACGGCTTTGTTCTTTAAGGTGTGGTAATAATCAAATAGTGTTGTTGTTTTTTATTGCCGAGTTTTCTCATTTATGTTTGCAGTTTGGAGCAAATTAAAGTTCGATTATTTAATCTAGTGTGTTTTCTTCCTTTCTTTGCATGTTATTGGATTTTTAAAAAAGAATGGAATAAATTATTGAATAGCGATTTATAAGCAAAAATAAATAGATAAATAAATAAAATAAAAATGAAAAGATAATCTCTGCGTAAAATTGCCTTTAAGAAATTCATGTTCAATTTATATGCAGCTGCGAATTCAATGTGAAGTTATTTTATAATTTTTTCAATTCCTACTATTAGATCACACTCTCCCTATATATATTTATATATCTTGTTCACATTTTCAATCGTCACAAAATACTTTTTAGTCATCCACTCAAGTTCAGAAACATTTTTTTTAACTTGTAGTGGATGACACTGGATGTTAATACGTTTTTTCAAATACTAATTCATTCATTAAATTTAATTAATTAATTTTTTTTTTTTTAGATTTAAGTTGCATATATCTACCAATAGATGGCCCCAGATAAACTTAAAAAAATGAATGAAAATTATTTATAAAGGACTGCAATAGAGTGAAAAAAAAAGTAGTAATTGACTTTAAAAAAAAATTTTTATATTACTTTTTTGTTGAATTTTATGGAATTTGGCATGTTTGGCTGATGGCCAATTGGCTAGCGCTCTGGCTTTTGGTACCACAGGCTTCAGGTTCGAATACTGGCGGTGGCATGCATGCTTGTGAGTGATTCAGAATGCACGTTAAACTGTAGATCCCGCTCTAATTACCATAAAGTGTGCAAAAAATGACCGTAGAGCGACAAATCAAACCAAATCCTCCATGGCACAACAGCCCCATGGTAGTCAGGGCCGGCTGCCATACTGTCAAATTATGAGACAGGAGATTTTTTTTTTTTTTTACATGGTAGGTTGTCAGCCCTACTACCATTTCTCTACAGTCTTACTTGTCCCATGAGGCCTGTTGGCTGAGTTTCTAGTGCTCTGGCAGTCTGTACCACAGGTTTCAAGTTCTACTCCCAGTGGTGTCATGGATGTTTGTAGTGGTTCGAAATCCACTTTAAGGCGTAGATCTCGGTGTCATAAGACCGTAGAGCGCCACAAAGCTCAATCAGACTTCTTCTCACCCACGTCATTCCCTAATTGCAAAGGGACAACTCAGCTCTAGACACAGTGGTGTGGTATTAGACCAGGGACCTACAGTTTTAGACTCGGCCAACAGGCACCAATATGAAGAATAAAATTGTGAAAATAATCGAACACATTTTGGTTTTTCTGCTGAACATCGTGTGCCTCTTGTTCCACTGATGTAATCGACTTATTATCCCATGGGGCCCACTGATGGATGACAGCAAAAGTCTGCTTTTGATACATTTTTTTCTTATAAATATCCCATGGGAGAAGGAGTAGCAAAACTTTCTCCTATGCGTTTCTTTCTATTAACTTTCATCTCTTCCCCATTTGCTAGCCTTTTTATTAAGATAAGACCAAATGCAAATATTATTTGGAATTAACGATTTTTATCTTTTTTTTTTGTCGTTATAATCTAATTATTTTCTCTTCGAATTAATTTTTCTGGCTTTAAAAATAATGTAGACAAAAATTATTATCGTGGTTTTTGTAACTTATAATTTTTGATTAAAAAACATGACAGAAAAAAAAAAATTGAATATTCGCCATTTTTAATTTTTGTGCGGCTTGATGGCCAATTGGCTAACGCTCTGTTTGTTGGTACCACAGGCTTCACGTTCGATTTCGGAAGGGTGGCATGGATGTTTATGAGGGATTCGGAATCTACGTTAAATGATAGGTCCCGGTCTAATTAGCCTAACGTGTGCAAAAAATGACTGCAGAGCAACAAACCAAACCTTCAATGGTGCAACTACCCCATGGTGAACCAACGCCATCTGCCCACTGCCAGATGCTTTCTTTTACGGGGTAGGTTTGTCAGCCCTATGCCGAACGCTCTACAGTATTATTAGACAGGGACGTACGGCTTAAAGTAGATTCGAGCCACTACAAACATCCATGACATCGTTAAGATTCGAATCCGAAACCTGTGGCACCGAGCCTTAGCCTGGCCATCAGGCCGCCTTTGAGAACCACTGAAATAGAAACCGTGTGATCTTATTGGTAAGAAGATAAGAATTGTAAAATAATCGAACACGTTTTTTTTTCCGAACATCAGTCGGCCACATGTTCCAGTGATGTAGACAAGTCCGATGGACGATGAGCAAAAGTCTGCTTTTGATACTTTGAAACATTCTTTCTTATAAATATCCACGGGGAAGGAATAACGAAACTTTCTCCTGTGCGTTTCTTATTGACTTTCATCTCTTCCCGCGGTGCCCGGGCGGTTACGCTTTTATTTTCATCACATCCATGCACGCCGTGAAGAGTCGGAGCCTGTAGAAACTGGTTTATTCATCTTGACTTTTCTTACCTTACTTATTTCCTGTCGGTAATACGCTAGGAGCATTTATTGGCCACAAACAGAATACAACTCGTTATACGCCAATAAACCAGGCCACACCATTTGCCAGCCTATTTTATTGAGATAAGACCAAGTACAAATGTTATTTGAAATGAACGATTTTATGTTTTTTTTTTTTTTTTTTTTCCGTAATAATCCAATTATTTCATCTTTGAATTAATATTTCTGGCTTTAAAAATAAGGCTAAAACCAGGCCACACCATTGAATATTCGAATTTTAAGTGGTGGTTCGGTTTTTAAGTGGTTTGCTAGTTCCCGCTAAACTGTAGGTCCAGGTCTAATGAGTCTAAAGTGTGCACAAATTGATCATAGAGACAAAACCAAACATATATACCATTTAACAACCTTTTATTGAGATAATACCAAGTGCAAACATTATTTAGAATTAATTATTATATCTTTTGTTTTGTCGTTATAATCCAGTTATTTTAACTTTGAATGAATTTTCTGGCTTTAAAAATAAGGTAGACAAAAATTATAATCGTGGTTTTCGTCACTTATGATTTCCGATTAAAAAACATGACAGAAAAAGAAAATTGAATATTCGCCATTTTAATTTTGGTGCGGCCGGATGGCCAATTGGCTAGCGCTTTGGTACCATAGGCTTTAGGTTCGATTCTGGTGGTGGCATGGATGTTTGTGAGTAGTTCGATTTGTTAGTGGTTTGTTAGTTCACGTTAAACTGTATCCCGGTCTAATGAGTGTAAAATGTGCACAAAATGACCGTAGAGGGACAAAGCCAAACCAGTTTTTCATAACAAAGAATTGTTTTACAGCTTTAAAGGTATAGAATTTACACTTCCTTAAAATACATCCCTGTATTCTAAATTTACTTGCAAATATATATATATATATATGTCCTGTAAAAATAACAGTGCTCAATTAAAAGGTACCAAAGCATTATAGAAGGCGCCCTGATGACCAATTGGCCAGCGCTCTGGCCTTTGGTACCACAGGCTTCAGGTTCGAATCCAGCCGGTGGTTCGGATGTTTGTGAGTGGTTCGAAATCCACGTTAAACTGTAAACCCCGGGCTATTTAGCCCAATGTATGCAAAAAATCACAGTAGATCGACAAATTAAACCAAATTTTAATTTTGACGTCACAATTTCCCACAATGCAACTGCGCTACTGTCACAGTGTTGCTACATATGAATTTTCGAATTGTATCTTACGATTTCGTAATCAGATCTTTCACATGATGCCATTTATTCGAAAATTATGAGTTATGGCAATTTCGACGATAATTTATATGCACCCTGTCATTTAAAAATAAATGCAATTTCTTGTATTGTTGCATTCTACATAATTTTCTAAGCCAATAGTCTAAACTCAATAAAGTTCTGTTAGCAGTAATTAATAATAAAGTTAAATAATAACTCGAATAAAATCATAAATCATTGAATTTCTATTATCTAACCGCCAAAATCTACTTCGTTTTTCATTTAATGCCATTCATTAATGCTGACTCAATTTTCATTGTTGAAATTTTATACGTTTATTATTTAAATCAGGCGGGAGATGAGGATGGGACCTTGAGTCCAACAATGTGTCTATCAAAAATAGAGATTTCACCAATTGTTTTTTTTTCTCCTGAAGGAATATTCCAATAAGGAGACACAGGTCATTTCTGAATGTTTTGGTTACTTTCGGCAGCTGAATGTTTCTTTTCTTAAGCAGCTGCTTCAATTTATTATGTAATACTTTGTGAGGCCACTTGGCTTTGTGAGGGTTTTTATCCCACTTGGTGGACAACAACATTTAGACCAGAGGTGGCAACCCGCCTTGAATGTTTTTCCGGCCCGTGAGATGTATCACACTTATACAAAATATATTTATTTTATAATGGCCAAAGGAGTGAAAAAACATTAATTAAAAAATTACAGTATGTGTACATCCCTCTATTCAAAAATGAACTGTCGAAATGAAGAGAAAAAAAAGATAACCTTGACTTTAAAATAATATGCTTGCGAATAGAGGACAGACATTGCCTGTTTTACTCATGAATTTACAGTTATGCGCGCGCATCTTGGAACATCGAATTAACAGGTTCTACATTTCACTTTAAGTGACCTCAGTGACCATACCGAGATACGCACAGTTGATTGTTGATAGCAGAGCAAACCAGACTTTTAATTGAAGTTTTGAAAATTTGAAATCGCTTTTGGTTCAACTTACACCTGCGAATCATTTTTTTTTTTTTTTTTTTCGAAAATGAAATTAACACAACACGCTCAAACATGACGAACGCAACATCTATTACATTGTGCAAATACCCAAATGGAGATCAATTTGCAAATGCTAAGTGAAAGAGTGGAAAGACAAATACCGCTCTAGTAAAATAAATATTTTTTAATGATTTCATTTTTTTTATTTCGTTTATATTTATGTATTTTTATATTTCATACTTAGTGTTATATATTTCTTTACAGCGTGCTTTTAGTATCATTATTATTATAGTATCTATGTTTACATGTAAGAATAATAGTAAACACAATCATAATAACTCATCATGTTTCAATTTTTCACTCAAAAAATGTCTATAGTGTATTTAAATCTAATAGGGGGATATATAATTTTATAGGCGGCCCGCGGAGTTTTGATGCATTTCCAAAGTGGCCAGCGAGATCGTTTGGGTTGGCCACCCCTGATCTAGACTGAGGCGAAGAACCCATGTGGTCTGATGGAAGAAGATAAATTGGGAGGGGGCATCTTCTGTTGTGATGGAGCACCCGTAGTCTGAGTAAGTCTGACTTGGCTCCGTGTCGCAGGAGAAGGAGGGCAGTGTCTTCCGGGAGGACGTTTAAGGGTGAACTGCCGAACATTTTCATATCGTATAGAAGAAAATCCGACAAAATCCCACCAGGAGGTGCAGTCCACCGACATACGTGGTATACTGAACATCTTAAACGACATCGAGCTTTCTCGTTTTTGAATCAGTGTCTACAACAAAATAGCCTGCAAAAACTGGCTACCGCTCTGGCCGTTGGTACCACAGGCTTGAGGTTAGAATCCTAGCGGTGGCAGGGATGATTGTTGGTGATTCTGAATCCACGTTAAACTGTAGGTCCCGGTGTAAAGAGCCTAAAGTGTGCAAAAAATGACCGTAGAGCGACAAACCAGAACATGATCTTTAAATAAAATCATATTTTAAGGCACCTTCCCCCCTTTTCCATTTTTACAACTTGTTTAAAATGAATTGAATGAATTAGAAATTTATTTTCAATGGGACTTAACTTAGGAAATCTTGTTTTAATAGCTGATAATGCGGAATCTTGAGGTGTTTAACATAATCTTAAGATTGCCCGCATCATCATCATCATCATCATTATTTGAACCATTGCGTTATTCCACTTCTAATGTCATCACAACACGGCCTCGTATAATTGGTGAGGTTCTGCTTTTTTTCTTTTATTTCTGTTTCTCACCACTCCTGTCCCCCTGCAAATATGGGGTGAAATGGGGCTATTAAATATACATCAGACGATTCACAAAAGAACAAAAACCTGGCAATAATAACCCCACGTGCGATATTCCAGCCCTTGTAATTGACTCCATTTGGACAATGCATTCACTGCCAACCACAGCCAAGCAGACGATGTTGGGAGCTCGTGACTTTTCGGAACGTGGGGTGGGGGTGGAGGGGTGCGTGAGAATGGGTGAGTAATGGGTTCGGAGAGTCCCGCGAGTTCTTCCTCGGTCACGTGACACCGCCCACACGTGCGGTGCGGGGTGGCGGAAAAACGTTCCATTCGTTCCGCGGCCCTACTGGAGGAAGGGTGGATGAAAAAGTGATGAGGGTTGACTTTTGCTTTTTTTATCGTGCGGAGATCTGATATTGGTTTCTGGTGGATAGCGGAATTGGTTGCTAATAGCGATTTTGTGCTCACAATTTTATCAAGAGGTAATTGATTTTGTTTCTTTTAGTTACATTTTAATTTTCTCAAGTATCTTTAAAACTGTTGACTTTAACTTTGTGTAAAACTGATGTTGGTAAGATGTGTTTTATCGTTTTGTTTATTTTGGTAGCAATTCCATCTTTACGAATTATTATTAGCAATGCCTTTTTTATTACAATTTATTACAATTACAATATATATATATATATATATAGTTACTACTATATATCTGGCGTAACAGTGACGAAGATAATAAGATATAATTGGGATATCAAATAATAATTTTTTTTAAGAATTAAAAAAATTATTATTTGATATCCCAATTATTATTATGAAAACATCATAAACAGTACAAAATAAACAGAAATTAAACCGTTAATGATATAAAGCTTCAATGCATTTCTTCTATTTCCTTCTATTTTCCTTCAAATGCATTTCAATTTTCAGATGCGTCTTATTTAAATCTTTCCTTTAAAACTGCTTTGACTTTAACTTTATTTAAAACTAATATTGGTAAGAAGAAAAAAAAAATTTCTGTTTTGTTTATAACCTTTTTTGCGATGCCTTTTTTTATGAATTTATTCCAATATATCAATATATATATTATATACTATGTTACTACTATATATCAGGCATAGCAGAGATGGGGAAAAGCAATTTTGTGCTCAGAATTCTATCAAGAGGTAATTGATTCTGTTTCTTTTTAATACATTTTAATTTTCACATGTATCTTTCATTTAAAATTGTTGACTTTAACTTTGTTTGAAAACTGATGTTGGTAAGAGGAGATGTGTGGTTTTTATCATTCTGTTTATTATAGTGGTAATGCCATTTTTATGAATTATTATTAGCAACTATTTTTATTCCAATATATATATATATATATTTGTTACATACTATACTACTGCGTTTTTACTATATATCTGACATAACAGAGATGTGAAATAGCAATTTTGTGCTCTAATTTTATCGAGAGGTAATTGATTTTTATTTTAAACCGTCTTTCACTTTATTTTAAAACTTTTCTTTATGATTTTAGCTTTGTTTAAAATTGATGTTGGTAATAAAAAATGTGTTTTTATCGTTTTTATTTGATGGCAGTGCCACTTTTTACGAATTATTCTTATTAAACAATTTATTTTGAAGTTTTCGAAAAAATTTTGCATCCTAATAATTATTTCATTAGCATTTATTCAAAAATGTATATATA
Source organism: Caerostris extrusa (assembly GCA_021605095.1). Lineage (NCBI taxonomy): Eukaryota > Metazoa > Arthropoda > Arachnida > Araneae > Araneidae > Caerostris > Caerostris extrusa. The sequence goes on along the minus strand of BPLR01016056.1, from coordinate 51,796 downwards.
TTTGTTGTTACTGCTATATATCTGGCATCCTATGATATATATCAATATCCTCTTATGAGGCCCTTTCACCTCCCATTTTGAAGTTTGTCAATGACATGAGAGATAATAAAATACATCATTACTGTGATATATATCAATAGGTTAAATGAAACATGTTGTGATGGGTACTGATCTTTATAAAAAATACCATAGCAATCAATGAACTATACTTTGGTGCAATCTAGTCTATACAAACCCAATGAAGCAACCCTGTACCCAATGAACAAACCCAATAAAGCGTTGATCTTAACCAATACATTCTTATGTTTGTTTATTAGTCATATGTTTATGCCAATAAGTTATTTTGAACTTGAAAATCGGAAAAAAAAAATTATAAGACCAATTTACCATGATGTCGAATTTTCCCCCTTTATTCAAGACTTGTTATGTTGTTAAGGGCTTTGACTTTTTGGCAGCACAATAAATATTATATTCATTTTTATTATTATTCTACACTCAAGAGCCAAAACATTATGACCATCCCTACATTTTGTAATGAACTTTGCCTCGATGACGTGGAAGGCACATGATCAGTTGGAAGTGGTATTTAACTGGTATTAAGTGGTGATATTAATCCATGCCAAGGCGGGTTGAAGCTGTGTTGCGCGCCAAGGTGGGCCAACTCGTTCTTGACAGGTGGTCATAATGTTTTGGCTCTTGAGTGTATATTGATGTCTATATCAATGAGTTATTTTGAACTTAAAAATCGGAGAAGATTTATAAGATTAAATGCCATGATGTCGAATTTTCCCCTTTGTTCAAGGCTTGTTGTGTATTTAAGGACTTTTGGCTTTTGGACAATACAATAAGTATTATATTCATTTTTATTATACTATATTGATGTCATTGTCGTTAAGATATTTTGAAATTAAAAATTAGAGTATCATCGTGATATGGAATTTTTCTTTAAGGATATTGGATATTAAGATTTTTCGCGTATTTCTTATATTTTAATTTCTTACCTTTCTTTTCAAATTATTTTAAGACGCCCATGTTTATCAAGCTGCAATTAAAGTTCTGCCCATTTTCCTTAACAAAAAAAAAAATGTTTATCCTCATCAATAGATCCTGTGTAATAATATTTTTTTCTTCTAATCAAGCTGCAATTCTTGAAAGGCAAGCGCTGCCCATTTTTACCTTAAGGACGCGGAGTAATTAAAACCGGGACATGATAAAAGTTTTTCACTATCTACCGACACATCAGAGCGCTAGATCCTGGCCCCTGTGTAATAATATAAAGCGCGATAAACTGTGGTCCAATCATCATTCAAGGTCTATCCTCCAAGGAACATTCTTTTTGGGCGTAGTGTGGAAAAATTACTCGTTATAGGTTGTTAATGGTAATAAATAATTTTCTCATAAGCAATCCACTATCGCCCAGTGCTGGGATTATGAATGTTGTTGTTATTACTACCTATGGCTTCATTAGAACTCAATCTATACACATTTGGTCACTTACCGTAGAAACAAAAAAAAAAAGAACATATAAACAAATCAAAATTAGTAAGGAAAGAGACCAGACATTCTCAACAAAAAGTCCCAAAGGCCTTAAAAACCAGCTAAATGTTCTAAGGATGAAAAATTTTAAAAACTAGAAGCACCCCTAATTAAAGTCCGTGTGATCAGAGCATGTTTTTCTCTGGCCCACCAGTAAAGAGTACACACATCACCATTTTGATATAAGTCCAGTCCCGAGCCAACAAGTAGATGGGCCTTGTTCATTTTCTCTGTCTTACGCAAAACACACATATCAGAGTTCACAATCCCTATTTCGACCAGATGTTCGGCCAGGCAGTCGTGACCAGTTCTTAATCTAACATTGTAAATAGCATCTTTGCGAAATTTTCCACTCCATTTTTTCCAATCATCCCAGACTTTTCCTTTGGTGTTAGATGATAATTCACTAATACACGATGACTTAATAAATTACTTAATATTAAAAAATTTTTTGTTCTAATGCAGCTGGCAAACACTTAGACAGCTTGGTCTTGGATGCCTGAAGGCAAGCGCTGCACAGACGTTACTCACTTTGCATGACCCAGGGGGCGCGAGTCACTTGAAGATAAGCCACGGACGCGGAGTAACAATGCCCCCGCAACGCTCTACGATCATGCTAGAACGGGACCTACGGTTTAAAGTGGATTCCGAACCACTACAAACATCCATGGCACCGCCGGGACTCGAACCCGAAACCTGGGGTACCGAGCGCCAGAGCGCTAGCCACTCGGCCGTTCAGGCCCCCCAATAATATTAAAATAAAAGGTGTAAAAAATTTCACAATAACTATTAAACTTTTTTTCCTTTCAAAATAGTTTTGCGCCGCGTCTGTCTGACTATCAACCCCTCACAAGTAATGGATTCATAACATCCGTTTCCGCCTTTAAACTGGATGTTTAACCTTTCCATACAATCGGTGGTCAAACTGTATGTTATCCCGACCTGTGGCAACGCGTGCGACTGGATTTCTCTGGCGCCATTGTTGTAGTCGCTGCTTTCAGAAATGAAATTTCATGGCGATTGTGAGAATATGTTTTAAAATGCGTAGCCTCTCATCAAATGTCTTGCTACCTGATGGGAGTTTTCTGGATGTTCTCAAATATGACACTCAAATGTAGGGCAGTTACCCACTAAAAGTCCTGCCCTCTTTATCTGTAATTTATCTGGTATACGAGGTCGACTGATGTTACATACATAATGTATAATGAGGATACTGTAAAAACCTACATTGAGCAGGCATAGAATATGTTTTATGTTTCTAATAATGCGTAGATCAGGGTGGCCAACCCAAATGATCTTGCGGGCCTTTTAAAGCCAACGGCCATGCTGAATATGCATCTAACTCCGAGGGCCGCCTATAAAATCACCTGATATCCCCCTATTAGATTTAGACCCACTATAGACATTTTTTCGGGTGAAAAATTGAAAAAGAATGAGTTATTATTATTGAGTTTACAATTATTCTTACATGTAAACATAGATAATAATGATACTAAAAACCCATTATAAAGAGATATATAACACTCAAAATGAAATATAAAAAATATATAAAATATAAACGAAATAAAAGAAATGAAATAATAAAAAATATTTATTTTATTAGTGTGATATTAGTTTGCTCAAGAATATTATTTTAAAATCAAAGTGAATATTTTCTCATCCTTTCGACAGTTCATTTTTGAATAGATGAATGCAAAGTATTGTTTTAATACATGTGTTTTCACTCCTTTGGCCATTATAAAATAATTATATTTTGTAAAAGTGTGATACATCTCACTCGCAGGAAAAATGTTCAAGGCGGGCCACATGCGGTCCGCGGGTTGCCCAACCCTGGCGTAGATATTTCTTTTTTATTATTTTATTTATTTATTTTTGTTATATCAATTCAATTACTCCACTTTTTTTTTTTATTTATATTTTTTTGTTGACATCAGTTCGCATAGGGTAAAGTATTATTAAAAAAAATAATAATAAATAAAAAAATAAATAAACCGACTTTATCTATTTGTATATTTGTTTTTATATTAAAGTGAACTAGTTTCGGAATCATCTTGTTTTCATTTCATATTAAAAAAATTTTTCTTTATTTTATTTCAACCAATTCAATGACCTCTCCAGATTTTTCCTTCTTTTTATCTTTTCTTCATGATTGAATTATGTTGCTGACCCGCTACTTCTTTGCAGAAAATGGCTTTTTTTCTTTTATATTTAGGAAGAAAGTCACTGAAGATACGATTTTATTTATTTATTTATTTAGCTACTCCTTTCCTACTTTTCATTAGATTTAGTTCTGTAGCGATAGAATGTCGCAGTTTACTTCCAAAAACGACAGAGCACCGTGAAAGATATTGAAATAAACAGACTTATTTATAGTTGGAGGGGGAAAAAATTATCTGTAGATAATTAGAAATATATAAATAAACATTATTTTTTTTTTGTCTGTCGTGACGATTGAGAAAATATTATTAACTTCCGAAACCGATAACATTTTATATGATTTATATTTTAATTTTTATTTATTTTATAATTGAATATAATGAAATCCCACTTTCATAATAACTGAAGTCCCCAATTATAATTTGAAGTCCCACTTTCAAAATGCTGTAAAAAAAAAACACTCGTCACAATGAGTTGAAATTTGAATTGGAGATACTTGAAGAAGGGAGTAACGGTACGACGTCAAAAAAGTTCCTCAATTTTCCCTATCCAATGTGGTATGACGTTACCGTGATGGATGGGCGTTCCACTGAAAGTGTCGCAACTGTTGAATGACTTGGAAGTCATTTTTCCCGTCAAAAAACCGAAACAATCAAGTACATGCCACACTACAGTTGGTTTAATGTGCAACTCATGCCAAAAATGTTGTCATTTAGATTCAAAATATCACTGGCAGCCGAATTCACTTTCTTTGTGCCATTTACAGGCCATCTATGCATAGACTTTGGAACTTTTTTTTTTATGTTGTACCTTTTCTCCCTTCTTGAAGTATCTTCAATTCAAATTTGAAATAATTTTGTGGAGTGTTTCTTTTTTACAGCATTTTGAAAGTGGGACTTCAATTATAATCACCCATTTTAATATATATATATATATTTAATGTCAATTGAATTATCCCACATTTTTTTTTTTTTTTTTTTTCCATATTGATATATTTTCTGCCGATATCAGTTAGCGTAAGATAAAGTATTATGAATAAAAAAAACGATTTTATTTATTTTTATTTTTTTCAATTCGATTTTTATTTTTTATTTTTTTAAATCGATTTTATTTATTTTTATCTTTTTCAATTCGATTTTTATTTTTTTTTTCAAATCGATTTTATTTATTTGTATTTTATATTAAAGTGAACTAGTTGTTTTCATTTCATCTTTAAAAAAAAAAAAAATTTTTTTTTATATTTTATTTCAACCAATTCAATGACCTCTCTCAATTTTTCCTTTTTCTCTTCTTTTCTTGATGATTAAATTATGTTGCTGACCCGCGACTTCTTTGCCCCAAAATGGCTTGGTTTTTTTTAGAATTCTTTGATATTTAGGAAGAAAGTCACTGAAGATGCAACTTTTGTTTATTTACTTAGCTATTTAAATCCTTTCCTTCTTTTCATTGGATTTGATTCTGCTCCGATACAACGTCGCAATTTATTTTAAAAAAAGGACAGAGCATCGCATGGCACCGTGAAAGATATTGAAATAAACATTTACTTATTTATAGTTGTTGAAAGGGAAAAAATTATCTGTAGATTATTAGAAGTATATAAATAAACAGAAGTTTATTTGTTTTTGTCAGTAGTGACGATTGAGAAAATTTTATTGACTAGCCGATAACATTTCTATCGATGAAATATTATATCGATTGTGTGATCGATTCGCTCGAAGTTAATAAGGTCAAAATGATTCCATAAATTTACTGTGGGTGCATTTTATTTCAAATGAACTTACTTAGTTACAGTACTAAATAATCACCACTTAGCTTTTTTAAACACTCTCAAAAGGAAAAAAAAAAAAAAAAAAAAAATCTTCATATGAATTTCTTTTAATTTTTTTACAGAATTAATTAATTATTAATTGTCAGCAGTTATTAATTGATATCGATAGCTACCAAAGGTTATAAAATTAAAAAAACAAAAATCCAGATTTTGTATAAATATACTCTCCAAAATCACGAAGGATTCAGCACCACTATCAGTCATCGGAGTTTTAGTATTAGCATGATTCTTTTTAATAATAATTTGACCATCAGGATTGTAAGTAAGTACAAATCATTGTGACGATCATAAATTAAAGATTATATGTATTTATCCATTTTTTATACAAAGGTGGGTCATGTGTTGAATATATGTATGAATGATACAAACAGCTCACTGACGAGGGATAAAGGGAGGACATTACCTGCCGGTTGGTACCACAGGCTTCAGGTTCGAATCCTGGCGGACATGGATGTTTGCTAGTGATTCAGTTTGGTTTGCCGCTCTACTGTCATTTTGTGAACACTTTAGGCTAATTAGACTGGGACTTGCAGCTTTCCGGGAATTCCGAACCACCAACAAACATCCATGCCACCTGCAAAAATTCGAACCTGAAGCCTGTGGTACCAAAGGCTGGATATTTTGAAAATTGGGTATCAGGGGTTCGGAATCTGCTTTAAACAGTAGGTCCGGTCTAATTAGCCTGGCACGTGCAAAAAATGACCGTAGAGCGACAAACCAAACCTTCCGGGTGAACTTTTAGGGATGACTGCTTTGCGACTGATTGTCGTTTGTGAGGAAACACGGAAAACTGTCATCAGGTAACCTCACGATCGATATGAGACGTTTATAAATACAATCGTTATTTAGTCTCCCCGTTAATGAAAACAGTAACTCTAGGGACACCGCCAGCATAATAGAATCCGGGCAATTCTGTATGTTAGTTGTGCACATTACCACTAGACTAAAGAAAACGGACAATTGTGGGAAAGCTGACAGTTTGATTAAATTGGGACCTGATTACCGAATGGCTACTGCTCTGGCTCTCGACTTTTGGCTAGTGCTCTGGCTGAAAGATTTTTCAAGTTCGAATCCCGACGGTGGGACGTTTGTAGTTGGCTCGGAATTCATTTTAAAACTGTAGGTCCCGGTCCAACAGGATCGTAGAGCGTCACAGAGCCCAGTCAGACTTCTTCTCCCACATCATTCCCAAACTGTAAAGGAGCAACTCAGCTCTAGGCACAGTGATGTGGTGTGGTGTGGTGTGGTGTGGAGTAGTAGCAGTCATATTAGACCGGGACCTACGTTGGATTCCAAACTATTACAAACATCCATGGCACCGCCGAGACTCGAACCCGAAACTTGTGGCACCGATGGTCAGAGCGTTAGACATTCGACCCAAGTTTTTATGATTTTGAAACTGATAAAAATTTACGAGAGAGTTTGGCTTTATATAGATGAATGTCACCTGAATAGCTATTAAATGGGGACTATGTCTTTGAATAAATTTATTTTTACAGCCTAATGGTGGGCTAAGGCCGTCTACCCACTGCGGATTTCAAGAGAGAGATGGTTTCTTTTTACAGTGTAGAACCACTACAATCATCCATGGACCACCGGAACTCGAACCCGAAATCAATGGCACTGAGCGCCAGAGATCATAGTCAGGACGGGATAATAATAATAAAATTTCGTGGCTTTTTTTAAATAAATAAATAATAAGTAAATAAATAAAAACAAGAATGGAGAATAAATTTAAAAAATATTAAAATAACGGTTATAGTCTGCATTGCAACCGGTTGTGTTCATTGGATGAATTCGTATACACTTGTATGATAGAGGAAGGGAGAGTCAGGAAGCAGTGATGATGGGGGTTGAAATGTAGATCCACCAAGAAGAGGAACTGACTCGGACACTGTTGAGAGACTGGAGGGGAGAAATTCAATTTAGAATTAGGTGGAAATTTGGAGCGGAGAAACCTTGATCTTCGTTTGAAAGGAAGAGTCAATTGGGGTCATTGATTTGTATCTGTTTCTGTTTCTGCACTCGCTTGCTGAAAAGGTGTTTAGTAGTGGTTTTAAATTTGAATGTGATTCGTAATTTAACAGCATTTGTTTGGATAATATTGCTTTTAAAATGTTCTTTCCATTAAACAAGTAATATATAAAAAAAAAAAAAAAAAAAAAATTAAGTCAATTCCTACTTTTTTTCTCACTCTATTGTAGAAAGTCCTTTATAATTTTCATTCATTTTTATTTTATGTTCATCTGGCGCCATCTATGGGTAAATACATGCAACTTAAATCTAAAATTAATGAATTAAATTTAATTACTGAATTAAAACTGTATCAACATCCAGTGTCATCCTCTACAAGTTCAAAAAAATGTATTTGAACTTGAGTGGATGAATAAAAAGTATTTTATGAACGATTGGAAATGTGAAAAAGATATATAAAGGGAGTGTGTGAACTAATAGAAGGAATTGAAAAAGTATGGTAAAGCATATTGTTTCCACTCTGTACATCCAGAAGTTTTGAGATTAAGAATCTTCTTTTATTTCTAAACGAATTTTTTTCTTCTGTAATGCAGCTAGCAAATACATATTAGACAGTTGTCTTTTATGCATAATCAAGGGCTGCACAGACGTTACTCATTTAACACTACCCAGGGTGCGTGTAGCTTGGAGATAAGTTACGGATGCGGATTAACATTACCCCGCAATGCTCTAAGATCCTGTTAGACCGGGAACTAAGGTTTAAAGTGAATTCCAATCCACTACCAACATCCATGGCACCACCGTGACTCGTACCCAAAACCTGTGGTACCGAGCGCCACTCAGCCATCAGGGCCCTTTCTACAAGAAGTTGGTGGTAACATTGCTTTGGCTATTAATATGGAGGCTTTAGAGGTCGGGTCCATAAGTTGTAACGTAGGGTTATGTCGTTTTTTTACCAGTAGAGCCTCCTTTCTATGCGACTTTGATGGATTAAGTACGGAAATGGATGCTAACACCCACCCCGCTTTAAGGGGCAGGGGTTGTCCCGACGATACATTGTCTTCTGCTTAAACATGAAGACCTGCCAGGAAGAAGGGCGATTGCTGACAGTTTGGCCAACTAATCAAAGCCTGCGCACTGTTTTCGAGATCTCGCGTCAACCATGATTTTCGAACATTTAGGAAGTCTGTGTGTAAAACATTTCTTAGGTTTTTCTTTTTCCGGGTAGAATGATTGATTTATAGGGATCTCCGACCCCGTTCGAGTCCTTCCCTCGTCTGTTTTCTTAAGGGGTTTATGTGGTTTAGCTGTTTTCCAGAGTTTTAACTTGCGCTGCTCTTTAACACATTGACTGTTAGTCATGTTAGGATGTGTTGAAAGTTATTACCCCACCATTAAAAGTGGGTTTCTTCCAAAAAGCAACTTATTTTCTGTACTAAAAGGACTGAAAAATGGTCATAAAACGTGATTATGCTTATATATATATATATATATATACACTGAAGTGACAAAAGTCATGGATAGCAATATGCAAATTTTCAGATGGCAGTAGCATCGCGTAGAACAGGTATAAATGCGCAGTGCGTTCGTAGAGCTTTCATTTCTGTTCAAGTTATTCATGTGAAGAGGTTTTGACGTGATGATGACCGCACGACGGGAATTAACAGACTTTGAACGCGGAATGTTAGTTGGAGCTAAACGCATGGGTCATGCCATTTCGGAAATCGTTAGGGAATTCAACATTCCCAGATCCACTGTGTCAAGAATGCCGAGAGTATGACAATTTCAGGCATAACATCCCACCATGGACAACGCAGTGGTCGACCGCCTGCACTTAACGACCGAGACCGGCGACGTCTGCAAAGAGTCGTAAATTCTAACAGACAAGCAACACTGCGTCAAATAACCGCAGAAATCAATGTGGGACGTACAAGGGACTCGTCTGTTAGAACTGTGCGGAGAAATTTGGCTTTTGGGCTATTCCAGCAGAAGACCGACTCGAGTGCCTTTACTGACAGAACGACATCGCTTTGCAGCGACTCTCGTGGGCACGTGAGCATATCGGTTGGTCCGTATATGAATGGAAAACCGTGGCCTGGTCCGATGAGTCACGATTTTAGTTGGTAAAGAGCTGATGGTAGGGTTCGAGTGTGGCGCAGACCCCACGAAGCCATGGACCCAAACTGTCAGCAAGGCACTGTTCAAGCTGGTGGTGGCTCCGTAATGGTGTGGGCTGTTTTTTCATGGCATGGACTTGGTCCTCTGGTGCGACTGGACCGAACATTGACTGGAAATGCTTATGTTCAGCTACTTGGAGATCACTTGCAGCCATTCATGGACTTCATGTACCCAAACAACGATGGGATTTTTATGGATGACAATGCGCCATGTCACCGAGCCAAAACTGTTCGCGATTGGTTTGAAGAACATTCTGGACAATTCCAACGAATGATCTGGCCACCTAGATCGCCCGACATGAATCCCATCGAGCATTTATGGGACATTATCGAGAGTCTGTTCGTGCCCAAAAAATGCACCATCAACGCTTTCACAATTATGGACGTCTATAGAGACAGCATGGCTCAATATTCCTGCAGAAGACTACCAACGACTTGTTGAGTCCATGTCACGTCGAGTTGCTGCACTTCGCCGGGCGAAAGGAGGGCCGACAGGATATTAAGAGGTATCCCATGATTTTTGTCACTTCAGAGTATATAAGCAAACTGGTATTAATGATGATGATAATTAGTGATTATGTATATACATATATATGTATATATATATTATGTATTTACATATACGTATATACATTATGTATATATATATATATATATATATACTAGCGCTTTGGCACCACAGGTTTCGGGTTCGAGTACCGTCGGTGCCATGGATGTTTATACTGGTTCGGTATCCACTTTAAACTGTAGGTGCCAGTCTAATTTGACAGTAGAGCATTGGGCGTAGGGCTGACAGCCCTACTCCGTCAAGAGAAAGCCTCTCTCGTCTCGAAATCTACCAGTAGGCAGACGGCCTTGGCCCACCATGAGGCTGTGATGATGATGGTTATTAATTAATGTTTAGCGATATTTCAAAATTATGAAATATCAATCAAATATCATCATTCATATTTATTTGTTGTTCTAATGCAGCTGGCTATATAGAGACAGTTAATCTTTTCAACAGAGACAGTTACCACAACGGTGGTTTTTGCCAATGATGATGAATGGTTTGCTAAAAAACAAATTTAGAGCGTAACAATGTGATAAATAAGTGCATATATTACATCTTTGAAGTTGCAAAAAATATTTTGTTATATAAAAATTGTTTATGCTCATAAGAAGAAGAGAGAGTTTGATAGAAATCATTGAATTTATTTCTCGCATTTTTAAAAATTATTAGTAGAGATCATTTTCTTCTTCACTGGTGCAAACGCCCCATGGTGGGCCAAGGCCATCTGCTACTAGCAGATTTTTGAGAGAAGTTTTTCTTTTTACGGGTAGGATTGTCAGCCCTACGGTCAACACTTTACAATCATATTAGACTGGGACCTATAGTTTAAAGTGGATTCCGAACCACTACGAACATCTATGGCACCGGCGGGACTCGCACCCAAACCCCGTGGAACCGAGCGCTAGAGGAAGAAGATATTACATGAAGTATTCTGCTATTGAAAACAAATAATATTGAATGTATTACATATATACCATCTTTTTGCGCTTAAAATGTACAATTTTTGTATTGCTTGACTTATATTTTTTTAATAATTTGCCATTGAGTTTTTTTTTTTTTTGAAGTTGGCTACACCTTTGAAGTTGTAAAAAATATTTTTGTTATATAAAAATTGTTTTTATACACATAGAATTTAATAGAAATCTAGAATATATTTCGCACATTTTTATAAATTCATTACTAAAGATCATCTTCATTGGGGCAACAGTTCTGTAATGCGGCAAGGCCGTCCCTCTACTGGCAGATTTCGAGACATGAGATGTGTTTTTTTACGTGGAAGGGTTGTCAGTCCTACAACCAGCAATCATATTATACCGCGATCTACGGTTTAAAGTGGATTCTGAACCACTCACAAACATCCATGGTCCCGCCGGGACTTGAACCCGAAACTTGTGGCACCGAGCACTAACCACTCAGACATCAGGGCCCCCAGTAAAGATCATGGTACATGAAATTGTGGTAAATAGACAGTTTTGGTTTGTCGCTCCACGGTCATTTTTTGCTCAATTTAGGCTCATTAGTCCGGGAACTACGGTTTAAAGTGGATTCTGAACCACTCACAAACATCCATGGTCCCGCCGACTTGAACCCGAAACTTGTGGCACCGAGCACTAACCACTCAGACATCAGGGCCCAGTAAAGATCATGGTACATGAAATTGTGGTAAATAGACAGTTTTGGTTTGTCGCTCCACGGTCATTTTTTGCTCAATTTAGGCTCATTAGTCCGGGAACTACGGTTTAAAGTGGATTCTGAACCACTCGCAAACATCCATGCCACCGCTAGGATCCGAAACTGAAGGCTATGGTACCAAACGACCAGAGCGCTAGCCAAATGGAAATCAGACCGGTGTAAAGAGGAGGAAAAATCGATTCAGCAGTCGACAGTTACCAGAAGTTTGAACTTTTTGTACCAGATCACGCCGGGTTCGGTTTTTAACGTAGATCAGATTCTTTAAGCCCAATCCGGTAAACTCGTTATTCGATATACGTCTGTATTTCGCCTAATTGCAAACTTTTAGAATTGGCCCGTCAATGCCCACGGAAGACGATCTTCCGTGTCGATGCTTAAATTGCTACGGATTCTAAACTGTATGCTAAACCTGTTATTTGAGCCATTTTTATTTAAATGTAGTGTACGTTTATTTATTCATACGTTAAAGTAGTTAGCATTTTATTGTTCATTATTTTATTTATTATTCATTTGCATATGCGAATACAAAGCTTCTAGTGTAGATAAATTACATTTTCATGAGAAATTAAAATAAATCAACAAAGAATAAATAAAATAAAATAAAAATATATAAATAAATTTAAAAAAATATTTGTTTATTGTATACTGTTAACTACACCTTTTTTTATATATTTCAAAACGAAGGTTTACGTAAACTAAAATCATTATAATTCCATCATCAATGGTGTGGAAAAATAAACCCGTTTAAAAATAAAAATTAAAATAAATCAGTAAAAAAGTAATAAAATAAAATAAAATAAATAAATAGATAAATAAAATTATATGTTTATTGTATACTGTAAAATTGCCTTTTATTGTTTTAATATTTCAAAAGAAGGCTTACTTACATTAAAAACCACTATCAATAGTGTGGAAAAATAAACATCCGTTTTAAAATAAAACTAAAGTAAATAAACAAAATAAAAATATATAAATATATAAATAAAATTATATGCTTATTGTATACTGTTAATTACCTCTTTTCAATATTTCAAAAGCAGGTTTACCTAAACTAAAATCATCATTGATAATAAAATTCCACCAAATTAAATATGGAAATATAAAACCATTTTAAAAGCGGAAATGGGCGAGTCGATTCCTTGCGTGAAAGTAGATTTATTCTGCGTGCCGCAAAGTAAATAAAACAACAACAATAATAATAAAAATCATTGTGTAATTTTCATCTAATTTTTCTTCTCAATATTATATTTAAAATTTGATTTATTAATATTTTAAATTATTTTTATAGTAATTAAAAACCCTTACCTTTATACCTTTGTCTCTTATTACGCCGCTTTAATTTGGATCTGTCCGAATCGGACAGATTCAAATTAGAATGGCATCCAATTGCTTAATTACACTTTCAAATTTCCACATAAAAATTTTTTATAATCTACCCTGAACTGGTTTCAATTTTGCCATATGTTAAAAAAGCAATGCAAATATATCAATCTTTTTCGAAAGGCAATTTAAAATAAAATAATTTCATAATGCTATATTTATCAATGTTAAAATGCAAATGAAACTCATTTAATAAAACGCATATTCTATTGAATTATTTCTGAAATTAAAAAAATTTTTTTTTCAATTTCTACTATTAGCTCACACTCACAATGTCATTTAGTATTATTTTTACACAGTCATTTATTTTTTTTTAACTATTATTAATCTAATTAGTAAAAATGAATAAATAAATAACTGAAAATCGCATAATCAATATAATAAAAGTTTAAAAAATAAAACATAAATGTAAATTTTATACTTCTGATGCACTCTGCTTTTAGATAAAAAAAAGGAGATTTGTGAGCATGTTAAAATTTCGATAGATGCATTAACACAATGTCATTTATTATTTTTTTTTTACACGCTTATTCCTTCTATTAGCTCACAATCTTCCCTATATATATCTTGTTCACATTTTCAATCTTTCATAAAATACTTTTTATTCCTCACTCAAGTTCAAGTACATTTTTTTTTTTTTTTTGAACTTGTAGTGGATGACACTGGATGTTGATACGGCTTTTTCAAATATTCATTCATTCATTAAATTTAATTAATTAATTTTAGTTTTTTAAGATTTAAGTTGCACGTATCTAATAATAGATGGCGCCAGATGTAAGAGGAAAATGCCAACTTTATTTGTAAAGGACTTTTCTGCAATAGAGGGAAAAAAAGTAGGAATTGACTTAAAAAAAAATCTTTTTATCTTACTTGTTAAGGGATATACTTCTTCGTAATATATCGTATGCCAATGTAGTTGACCATCGTTTCAGTGCATATATTAATTAAATACAGTTAATTCGTATTTTAGAAATATAAACTTTTTGAATACTGAGAATTACGCCATTTTTTTTAAATTTTTATATGATTTTTAAAATAAATCTAAGTTTAATAAACAAGTTTCTTTTCCCCTTTAACCCACTTAGTAGATAGCAACATCTAGACACACATTAGTCCATGAACCCGCGAATTCATGGAAATATAAAATGGTTCGAACCACTACAAAAATAACCATGTCACCTCCGGGACTCGAACCCGAAACCTGTGCTATCGAGTGACGTAGAGCTAGTCACTTGGCCATCAGGCTATAATTAAAAATTTTTCACAAAAAAAAAGAAGAGAAAATATATGTAATGTTGCGTTTTCATTACGTCACTTTTAAATGGGTTTGTTTTTTTAGAAGGAAAGAAAAACCAAGATTCTTTTCATAAATAACAATTATTAAGCATAGTTATATATAAACATCTTAACACATTTTTGTAATACCCTGGGGCTTCTTTTCTATATGTCTTTGTTCCCTATTGCGCCGCTCTTATTTGGAACTGTCCGAATCGACTACTTTCCAATCTTTCCATTCTGTACAATCTAACGTGAAAAATACTTTTGTTATTTTCCAGAGAAAAAAAAATTCCTCCTAGTGTAGTGATTTGGCACCACAGGCAAGTTCGAATCCTGGTTTTGTGACATGGATGCTTGTGAGGGGTTCGTAACCCACGTTAAACTGTAGTCCCGGTCTAATTAGCCTGAAAGTGTGTACAAAATGACATTAGAGCTACAAAAAACAAAACTTAAAATTATCAATTATAGAAAAAAGAAAATAATAATAATTTATGTAATGTTACGTGTTCATAACGCCATTTTTAAATGGATTAATTGAATTGGTTTTTTTAAAAGAAAACCAAGATTATTTTCATAAAGAATAATTATTAGGCACAGTTATATATATGTAAAACATCTTAAACCCCAGGGTATTAGAAAATGTTTTTATCTAACGCTTGATGCTATTAGCCCTTCGGTATATTTCCATATTTAGATTTCTCTTCGTATTATTAAGACTTGTTTATGCCTGTGGTACCTCTTCATTTGAGTATTTCTGCAATGTACGTGTATAAGAACAACTTCGAGACAGTCAGTAGTGCTGTTAAGAGAAGATTGGACCATTACATTCACTCCCATCTTTATGGCTCAGGGGGACTCTGCCCTCTCTAGTCTGTTATTGCCTGCGTGGCCATCCTAGATAAACCCACCCCGATAAGACGACACCCCTGGGGATAAGTATCACGTGACCCCCGAGATAGAGGGGTGAAAAGCAGACGATAACTAACGTAATTGGAGAGGATGCAATATTTAGAATTGATTGCATACACACTCCTCTTTTAGGGCTTCGTGAGTAGACGCACATGGCCGAGTTTACTGGAATATCGCCCTATCACAGCGTTTTCATTTTTTTCATCTGTTTACATTTGATTGGGGAGTTATTAACTAAGGCTAGAGACTTATTAACACGAGGGATGGGCAAACGTTTTCGGTCGCGGGCAAAAAATCGAAGAAAAAAAAAGTTTGGCGGGCCAAGATAAATTTTTCTAAAATTTTAAAAACAATATGCAAGTATTACAATTTAAATATGCTAATGAGATGAATGAAATGGTGATTTCATTTCTAAAAGTTCCTCATATTGTGATTCGAAGTGAGATTGCACTGATTCTAAGGAACGAGGCTGAATGCTCATCTGTCAGTCTACTTCTGAAATAATTCTTTCTAAGGTTCATAGTTGAGAACACTTGTTCACATATACACTCAAGAGCCAAAACATTATGACCACCCCTACATTTTGCAATGAACTCGCCTGGATGTCGTGGAAGGCACGTGATTTGGTGGAAGTGAAGATTGGAAAAAAAAATCATCTTGATCAGTTAAATACAATCAATCAATCACCATAACACCAGTTAAATACAATCAAATCATCTTGATTGTATTTAACTGGTGTTAAGGTGGTATTAATCCATGTCAAGGCGGGTTGAAGCTGTGTTGCGCGCCAAAGGTGGTGGGCCAACTCGTTATTGACAGGTGGCCATAATGTTTTGGCTCTTGAGTGAATATAAGATGAAGCATACATAGCACTGATTTTCTGGGAGTGAGATATTAAATTTGGGAAACTTACTTTCGATAATGATTTGTAAACAATTATAAGTAACAAAGAACTTCCGCTTTTAACACATTACCAATTGAAAGATGTCTAATTTTTGCTATTTCCGTCGATTTTTGTTTTGTAGAACCAAAATAGAGAAAGTAAGAAGATCATCAGTCTTTTGAAACAAAGGAAGAAAACAAATAATATTTAATCAAAGTAGAAAAGGAGATGGATATATAATATATAAATATATATTTCTTTTAATTTGCCTCGGACCGGCGAATTAAAATTCTATCTGCTGCCCGGATAGAACTTTCCGGCCGGCCGGACTTTGCCCATCCCTGTATTAACCCATTTGCATCATAGTGTAAATATGAGTAGAAATTTCCTGATCCTTATCACCGAAAAAAGCATACATATGTGCAGGTGCAAAGTGATAATTGAAGACGGATTCAACTATTTTTCCTGGTAAAAGCAGTTTAAATAATAAAAAAAAACTAAAATCTGCTCGGAAAATGTCAACTTACTATGTGTGAACATTGGAGAACGGATGAATAAACTCAGGAATATGCCGATGTTTAAAAATGCATGAGATATAGGAAGCAATGGATTGGAATACTACAAGAGTGCTCAAATTCAAATAGGCACATGAATATAGCAATGTTGAATAAATCAAGAACTTCATGAAGGATGAATTGTTCGAGAATCTCTGAAAGAATACACAAAAGTAAGATAAATGTAGTCGAAGTATTCCCAATTCTACAAGAAACATTATAACATTCGATAGTCAAAAGAATATATCAAAGTTTGAAAATTCTAGGCATAAATGAAGAATGAAGTATTCCAAATACAATAAGAAGCACTATACAGCTCAATAGGCATGAAACTTCAAGATGAAGGAATGGATTAACGCACAACGAATAATTATAGCCATTGGATATACAAATGTTTAAAATCCCAAGCCAAAACGTGAAAAGTGCTTCAAAACCATACTACAAAACACTTCAAGCAAAGCCAAATTCTCCAGCAAATTCCTGAGGATTAACGTTATTCATGAAGCATTTCAAGAGTTAAGGGGCCCAAACTACCATTTTCCGCCAAAATTTGCAAATTTGGAATATCACGTTATTTGCTTGCTGCACTTTTTGGATTGCGCCACGAACCTCTAACCAGGACAACATCATGTTCACACATGATAAAAACTGTTAAATATGGAAAGTTTTGATTCGAATAGCAGTAAAGAAGTAAACAGACAAATCTAAAAATAATCAAAAATAGACCAAACAAAGATCTACAGAATCCTTTGAAGTATTTGTTATTTTCAAAACAATTCATCAAGATGAAGCATTTCAATCTTCAAGCAAACATTATCCCCCAGAAATAAGTAACAAAATAAACTTAAAATAAAAAGCATAGCATAGCATAATAAGCATAAATAAAATAGTGATTCATATCTTGGACCATTCACTCTGTCTCCAGCATAAAACATCAGATATAAAATAATTTTCACGCTCCAACTACATAATAGAGTTTTCCTTTTTTTTTAATCATTTAAAAAAAAAAAAAAATCATTGCCAACCTATTTTTTTATTTCGGAAAATCGATTTTTTTTACAGCATCCATAAAATACGCCATTTATAACCTTGAGAATCAATTTGCAAACATTCTGAGCAAGCGATTATTTTCCTTGCGATGTTGCTTTTTGAATTTTTATCGAAGTACTTTTACTCGTTTTTCAATTCCTTCTGTTAGCTCACACTCTCCCTATATCTAGTTAACATTTTCAATCGCTCATAAAACACTCTTTATTCATCCACTCAAGTTCAAACACATTTTTTTTTTCAACTTGTAGTGGATGACACTGGATGTTGATACAGTATTTTCAAATATTAATTCATTCTTTAAATTTAACTAATTAATTTTAGTTTTTTACATTTAAGTTGCATGTATCTACCCATAGATGGCGCCAGATAAACTTACAAAAAATGAATGAAAATTATTTATAAATGACTTTCTGCAATATAATTAAAAAAAAAAAGTAGGAATTGACTTTAAATTTTTTTTTTATATTACTTGTTTGTTCTATTGTTAAAAAAATCATTGACAATCTATTTTTAATTTCGAAAAGAACACTTTTTTAACAACAGCATCTTTATTAATGTAATTTAAATCAACATTAAAT
The DNA here is from genome assembly GCA_021605095.1 of Caerostris extrusa. NCBI lineage: Eukaryota > Metazoa > Arthropoda > Arachnida > Araneae > Araneidae > Caerostris > Caerostris extrusa. Next base: position 33,247 of record BPLR01016056.1, on the reverse strand, counting down.
TAGTAAAGTAGTAATCAACATTTTAATTTGTACGTAATAAAATACGCTATGTACAACCTTGAGAATCAATTTGCAAACATTATGAGGAAACGATTATTTCCTGGCGATGTCGCTTTGAATATTTATCAAAGTACTTAACGCTCTTTTTTTATTATTATTCATGTTTATCTTTCTAAGAACAGGAATTTTTTAATAGCATGAATGCACGGACCGCTGGCCTGATTTAGAGATACGTCATAATAGCATATACGTCATAATAATGTATACATTCTTTTGGCTATCAGAATATTAATTATCGCCAAATGTTTATCACAAAAATGTGATACGGTGCAGCTGGTTACTAAACACTACATTAAAACGAGCAACCCTATTTGGATCTTCATATGTTTTGAAAAATGTTCGTAAAAAAAAACATCTGTCATAGGTATTCAAAAATCGATTAGTGGGAAGCTATTTGACTAATCACTTTTTGTTTAGTGTTGATGAATATTGAATCAAATGCCAAAATTATATATATATACATTTATAATGAATTAAATCAATGTAGTGTCAGCATAATTATTTTTTATGCTATTTACTTTTCATTATAACAATTCCTAAACATCTTGTATATGTTATATTTTTGTTTTGGTCTGTTGTTTCTTATGAAACTTGGTTGACAGCAACACCAGACCAGGCGTGGCCAACCTGCTGCCCGCCTTGAATATTTTTTGCGGCCCGTGAGATGTATCACACTTCCATAAAATATATTTATGTTAGAATGGCCAAAGTAGTGATAATCAATGAGTTAAAAATACGTTATGTGTGCATCCATATATTCAAAAATTATTTGTTGAAATTTTAAGAAAAATGAACTTTAATTTTAAAATAATATTCTTACAAATGTATGGCACATATTGCCTGTTTTATTTATGAGTTTACAGTTCCTGAACATAAGTTCGCGGAATAATTAAATTTAATTATTAATTAAATTAAATTAAATTTATTTTGCGAACTCATCGATTTGCAAAAGCTAAGTGAAAGAGTGGAGAAACACATATCGCACCTAGTAAAATAAAAATATTTTTTAATGATTTCATTTCTTTTATTTCGTTTATATTTGTGTTTCAGCGTTGTATATTTCTTTACAATGTGTGTTTAGTATCATCATCATTGATATATTTTCGATGTTTACTTGTAACAATAACAGTAAACACAAAAATAATAACTCATGTTTCAATTTTTCACTGTAGTGATGTAAAACTGTAGTGAATTGTTTTTCACTGTAGTGATGTAATTTTTCACTGTAAAAATGTCTGTAGTGGGTCTAAATCTAATGTGGGGATATATAATTTTATATGCGTCCCGCGGAGTTGGGATGCGTTTTCAAAGTGGCCCGCGAGATCATTTGGGTTGGCCACAAGTCTAAGAAACCATGTAGTCTCAGGATGGAGGGGCAGCTCCTGTTGTGATGGAGCACCCCTAGTTAGAATTCTGACTTGGCTCCGTGTCGCCGAAGGAGGGCAGTGCCTTCCAGGAGGACTTTTAGGATTCACTACCCCGTCATTTGCGTATCGTATGGGAGAAACCCGGAAAACTCCCACCAGGTAGTCCGACTAAATAGGCAAGATACTCAATGTCACAAACACCATCGAGTCTCTTTGTTTTTTGAAACAGTGTCTACAACAAAGCCGCCAGAGGATTGAATGTGTTTGATTGATTTGGTGGAAAAAAGGCGTAGGTCCCAGTCTCCTATGACTGTAAGAGCGTCACGGAGCAGAAGTCAGACTTCTACCTACAGGTGCTCCATCAGAACAGAAGCTGCACCCCTCTTCCCTCCTTCCATGAGGGACACGACGACGACAACAATAACGGAAAAAAGGATTCCAAGATTCAACAGTTGTCACACTGTGAGTGGAAAACCCATCCACCCCGGCAAGGTCATAACAAATTGGATGGGAAAAATCGGTGGAACTTTATTTTGATGCCATACCGTTTCCCCCTTCTTCAAGTATCTTCAGTTCAAATGTGAACACATTGTGATTAGTGGTTCTTTTTTTTACAGCGTTTTGAAAGTGGGATTTCAATTATAATCACACTGCATTATATTTAATCTGCCTTCAATGTAATAATATTGCATGTATTATGCACCAGAGCTGTATTTAAAGAGTGAAGTTATTGTTAACTTCAAAATAACCCCAAAATCTCATGATTTTACAAAAGATGATGTAAAATATTTACTGAGCCATTTTTACATAAGAAAAGAAGAGTTCATACAGTTCAGAAGAAACATGTATTGTCAACATTTTCCGAATTCAGTTTGCTTCTTTTGATGCCGTACCGTTTCCTTCTTCAAGATGCAATGAAAAAAATCTTTTTCGCATGTTTTTAGCATAAATTGCTGATTGATACAGCAAAGCTTAAAAATAAATAAATAAATAAAACTGCATGCTCTCTTCGTGAATTTAATCATCATAAAAGAACCTACCATTCTTCCAGAACTAAAACTTCATGATAACCTTCGTTAGCGTGGTTTCTCCGAAATTTCCAAATATATAGATGCAGACTTTGCCACGAAAGGAAACGTTAGAAAGTGTGCTCTTTATATCAAGAAGAAATACTACGGGATGCAAAATAAATCTTTAAACTTCTTCTCCGGTCTGATAAGAAAATCCTCGGCGATTTTATTTTGGGAATTCTGTGTACTTTTGGGGTCCCCGTGCTCCTGTAGTAGGCAAGGGGGAAAAAATGGGGTGCTCTTGCAGCAGGGAGAAAAAAACTCTCCCCACTCTTGCAGTGAAACCGAGTCCTGTTCCTCCTGTATATGCTTGGATTTTGCTGAGTGAATTGTTTGCACTGGAGGAAAGTTCTTTTTCCGTTGTTGCTCACGAGAGCTTTTATCTCAATGGTGTGATATTGATTTTTTTTTTTTTTTTTAGGTGGCGGTATCACTTTTTTTCTTTTGTAGTTGAATTATTTTGATTTGTTGTAATTTTCTGTGGATATCTAGAGGTTTTTATTCACTGTGATAATTAACCCAAAATGTCGTCTCCTTGTCATGCATCAGTTCGTGTCTGGAATATAAGATTCACCCATTTATAAAAAAAAAACCTGTTTAAAATCTTATATTATCATGTATCTTTTGTGCAAATGCTGTTGTTTCTTATCCCACTTGGTAGGCATCTAGACCAAGTCTAGAACCCGTATGGATTCATGGTTGAAGGGAAAGGAGACAACTTCTGTTGTGATGGAGCACCCGTAGGTGGAAGTCTGACTTGGTTCCGTGACGCTCATTTTTTACATTCCTTCTATTAGCTCACACTCTCCCTCTATATATCTTGTTCAAATTTGTCAATCGTTCATAAAATACACTCATGTCCATAAATTAAGGATAATGAAGTTCAGGCAAAGAAAGAGACAGAAGCAAAACAAATTTGACTTATTTGTAAAGTCTATTTATTAAACAAAAGGTAACGAGCAAAAAAGATGCTATATGTTTGACATAATTAATAAAAATTGCGATTTTTACTCCCTGGAGCAAATTTCAAAAAGAATCTATTTACAAAAAACAGTATAACAGGGTTAGTATGATGGTTAATATGGAGTATGTCTCCCGGACGACGCAATACAGGCCTTACAACGCCTAGGCATGCTGAGTATCAAATTCAATCTGATCTTGGGGAATATTACACCACTCATCAAGCAATGCCCTCCGAAGTTCCGGTTGACAGGTGGGAGAGGGTTGACGGGCTGCAATTCGTCGGCCAAGCATATCCCAGAGGTTCTATTAGATTCAAGTCCGGTGAGTATGCTGGCCAATCCATACGGGTGATATCTCCTTGAAGACATTCGTCTACAATGTTTGCACGGTGAGGACGGGCGTTGTCATCCATAAACAAAATTCAGCACCCATAGCGCGCCGAAGCAAACGTACATGTTGTTCCAGAATGACATCCCGATAGATGTGGCCTGTCATCGTTACACTCTGAACATGCAGCTCAGTTCGGGAACAAGAATAATTCCTCCCCAAACGAGCCATCCTGCACCACCGTAACGGTGTCTTTCAATGGTGTTCTCTTGGTGGTAACGGGCACCTGGCGCTCTCCATATATAAAAGTCCGGCGAGAATCTGACTGCAAACACTCTCGTCATTGTAACGTGCTATCCGCGCCATCTGGTGGTTTCCTGTAATTTGCATATTCTTCTTCAAGATGTGTGTGATAATTCTACAGGTGAAATTTTTATTTGAGAGTTCAATTTCTGTGTGATTCTGAATTATCCTTAATTTATGGACATGAGTGTACTTTTTATTCATCCACTCGAGTTCAATTACATTTTTTAATTTGTAGTGGATGACACTGGATGTTAATACAGTTTTTTTCCGAATATTAATTCAGTAATTAAATTAGATTAATTAATTCCAAGTTTTTTTACATTTAAGTTGCCTATATCTACCCATAGATGGCGCCAGATAAACTTAAAAATAAATGAAAATTATTTATAAAGCACTTTCTGCAATAGAGTGCAAAAAAGTAGGAATTGACTTCAAAAAAATTTTTTTTTTTATATTACTTGTTTCTTTTGTAGTTGAATTATTTTAATTTGTTGTAATTTTCTGTAGATATCTAGAGGTTTTTATTCACTGTGATAATTAACCCAAAATGTCGTCTCCTTGTCATGCATCAGTTCGTGTCTGGAATATAAGATTCACCCATTTATAAAAACGAGCTGTTTAAACACAGTTGTTTTTATACACTTTTATGCAATTAAATTTATTAATTGTTAACAAACCTTTATAACGATACATTCTTTGCGTGCGTGCATGTGTGTCTGTGTATATGCGTGTGTGTGTGCGTGTGCTTGTATATATATATATATATATATATATATATGTGTGTGTGTGTGTGTATTAGACTGAATGATATTTAATTTATTTATTTTATGATAAAATAATAATGTTTATTTTTGTATAATTAGACTTTAGAATTTATTCCATAACAAATCAGCCTCTGTGCTGGATGACCACGATAAATTGGCCAGTCAGAAAGTTCCTTCAATGGCATTGGAGTTGCGGAGAGGAGTACGAAAACTCCCAAAATGCTATGCCAGAATTTGTTGGTTTGAAAATGTGGGTTAAGGTTTTCGTCAAACGCTTTGAGTAACACTAAAGTTGCTACATTATTTATCTTTGTTGTGGCAAAAATTTCAGACAGAAATGCCAACAACACCAAATCCATGAGGGGGATTATATTACAATAAATTAGAAAAATATTGACTCTTTTATACAGAGGTTACAACTCACCAACAAGATACCTGACGAGGAATTAATTAACACACGACCATTTCGCACCACAGTATTTGCTGCATTCAAATTATATAACAAAAACCATCATAGAGTTTGCAATACATAAACCCTCACATTCAAACCCCCACCTAAAAACATGAAAGAAATTATGAAGATCTGGAGTGCGTATAAATTGCAACAACGAAACTGAAAATCATTTTATAAACACACAAAAAAAAATCCAAACGGCTGAAATTGGATTCAGAGATAAAACCCTATGCATTTTTTGGGGGACCCAAAAATGTATACAAAATATACAGTAACGTTTTATTTAAGAAATCTGTAAAATCTGCAAAACAATTAATAAAATCACCACTATCATCATCATTGGCGCAACAGCCCCATGGTGGGCCGAGGCCATCTGATCACTGGCAGATTTCTAGACAGGAGATGTTTTCTTTTTACGGGGTAAGGATGCCAGCCCTATATCCAACACTCTACAGTCATATTAGACCGGGATCTATGGTTTAAAGTGAATTCGAACCACTACAAACATCCATGGCCCCCTCCGAGACCCGAAAGCTGGTACCGAGGTCCAGAGCGCATTCGGCCATCAGGCCCCAATAAAACCAAAAAGAATTAATTATCATTCTCTGAAACTAACCTTATCAAGGAATACGTATCCTCAGGATATTGAAAACTCTGTTATGTCTAAATGATTCTATGTACTGTTAATATTTAAGAATCTACTTCTCTCATGAGGGTTATCGAAATAGAGTTTTAAAAGGCTGCTTCATGGAAAAGGGAAATTTTCCTTCCATGATTAAGGGAAGTAGGGAAAAAGACGCCCTTTCTGGTATCTGGGAAATCCCCACACTTGCGGTCGCACTCAAATGCCAATGGCAGATGCTTTTAAAATGCTCATTGTTTTCGAATGCTTTTTTAAGTCGTTCGTGTGGGAATCAAGTGTTTTTGTGGCTACTGGCTGTGAAGAGTCACTGCGCGTTATTTGTGTCGTTTAAGTGCCTGAAGATTTTCAAGATAAAGTATTTCGCTTACTGCTATTATTTCCCTTTCAAGATTCAGATATTATTCATGTTAACTACGCAATAGGTCGAGAAAAACTTCCAAATCATAGCTTTGCATGTAAAAAATCATTATGCTATAAAAGAATTAACTTAATATAAATATTTTAATTGTTAAATTGTTGTTAATTGAAACTAATTTAATTGTTGATTTAATAGATTTTTTTTTAATATAAATTATTTAGATTTCAATGGACTAGGCTGTTTTCAAATTTCATAGTAATCTTTTTTTTTCTATGGTACTCTTTTCTTTTTTTTTTTTTTTTTTTTTTTCACTGAAAGAGTTTGGTTTCATTCTCCAGGGAATGAAACAAAATATATAATAACAACCCATAACTCAAATCTCACAGCAAATAAGCAGTGCCGTGGATAGTTATATTACATGCAATTAGGGTTTTGTAATAATGAATCAACCTGTTACTCTCATTTGTGTATAATGGACTCGGGAAATTAGCGAATGTCCGTGCGACAATTCACAGGTCGAAACTAGTACAGATGAGATGGAATATGAGTTGTTCCACCATGATGGGTAATAGACCACGAACTGAGAAATGTCTACTCCAATGTGAAGTGAGGGTAGCTGGACCCCCCCCCCACTCTTGATGGATTGTCTTAAAAGGAGCTTTTGATGAAGAAAAGAGAGTTTTGCGACGAGTAGAGCAAAAGTGTTGTTTTTCTTTTCACTGAAGTGACTGGTTTCCGCCTATTTCCATAGTGAACCCTTGTTTATCACGATGTGTGATGATTTAAGATCTGACGCAGACTGGACAATTAGTTTCAACGTAGACTCGAGAACTCTGAAAAATCTCCGACCTTGGAGTGAATTGTATTTATGATTTAATCGTGCACTTGTGGTCAAATTTTAATTTTTATTTCTTTGTATAATAAACCAGAGTTCATTATATATATATATATATATATATATATATATATATATATATATATATATATATATATTATATATATATATATATATATATATATATATATATATAAAAGGCTTGCTGTAAATAAAAATTAAAAGTGTTCCCATGAACCTGAAATCGGCCTTCTTCTTAAAGCCATTATAGGTCTAATATAGGTCGAGACGTTACAATTATTCTTTTTTTTTTATGATAATCATTAATTAATTTTGACATATGATTACTTGAAAGTCCATGGTACATCATTAATGAAGTATGTTTTGTATAGAAATGCTATTTGTAACTACTGCATTATGCAGAAGTCATTATATATCTTTACTCTATGAACCGGAATTTGAGGACACTAAAAATGTGTTCTTACTTTTATGCAGAAGTCGGAGTCGAGCATTTTTGGAGGAGTCGGTATTAAATATCGACTCCCGACTCTATTGTGAAAAATTATTTATATTTTATTTTTCAAAATTGCGGGCACCGTCCAACTGGTAGCGCCGGTCGCCATCAACAAATTCATGTAAGCTTGGCGATTACAAATGAGCGATAAATAGTTCAACATGGTAACCATTGAATCTTATCACGAAGGGATATTTTTTATGGCAAAACCTATTGGCCCATCAAGATTTGGCAGAAAATGGACATATGCATGAAAATGGAGGACAGGGAGGAAATGCTCAAGACAGCCTCTTTGAACCTTTATTTTCCCTATCGAATCTAAGTTTCCCCCAAGTTTTTCCCTTTTTTTGGTGCAAGGGACTGTCAAAGCATTCTCTTTTCAGGGGTGTGACTTGGTCATTATGTTCCTTTGTGTGATATTGTATTTCTGTTTATTTATATTGGATATAACCTAGAAATGTATAAAAATATAAAAAAAAATTAAATCATTATTAATTAGAGCAAACTAAAAAAATTCTCATGTTACAAAAAAGTACTTTTAATACTAAAATAACGCAATAATATTGATATCATGCAAAAAAACCTTGCAAGATCTAGACCAGAGATGGGCAAACTACGACCCGCCGGAAGCTTCTATCCAGTCCGCGGATAGAATTTTAATTTGCCGATCCGAGGCAAATTTAAACAAATACATATTTATATATTATATATCCATCTCCTTTTCTACTTTGAAAAAAAAGAAGAAAAAAATATTTAATCAAAGGACGGATGGTCTTTTTTTTTTTTTACTTTCTCTATTTTTGTTCTACAAAACATAATAGCAAGCATAGGCAGCTTTCAATCGGTAAAGTGTTAAAAGCGGAAGTTCTTGGTTAGTTAACGCCAACAGGCGTTATCTCTTTCTTAGAGAGCAGACATATGGGAATCAATATAAGTGAATTAGACCTGACATGTGGCAGACTGCGCAACCAGCGGCCATTTTAAGCTCCAGCCAGCTGAATTTTTATGACTGCGTATGGAAAGATTGCAGACACATAGCATCATTGTGAATAGTGGTGAAATTATTAAAAGTGTAGCATACTAGTGCTTTTTGGGTTATTCGTAAAATATTTCAAAAATAAAGTATATATATTATTGGTTAATAATATTATAAATATTATGGTAATAATAAATGGTTATTAATATTTTTAAAATTTTAGAAAAATTTATGTTGGCCCGCCAAACTTTTTTTTTCGATTTTTGGCCCGCGACCAAAAAAGTTTGCCCATGCCTGATCTAGACCCATTCCATGAACCCATGGAATTTCTTGGGTGGGAGGGGGAAGGGCAGCTTTCGCTGTGACGGAGCATAAGAAAATAAATTAGATACACAAGTGCTGCTCACTCCAAGGTCGGATATTTTCAGTTCTCGAGTCTATGACGAATATAATTCACCCTCTATGCTGCAAACCTTAACTATCACACGGCGTGATACACGAAACCATAAGGGTCTCATTTTGAAAACAGACGGAATCTCCGGCATGTTTAGTCACTTCAGAGAAAAAGACAACACTTCTTGTCGACTCATCGCAGAACTCTCTTCTCCAAAACCCTCCTTTTAAGAAAATCCGTCTGGGGAAGGAAGTCAGCTTCCTTCACTTCTTATTAGACTCGACACTTCTTCAGCCCATGGTCTATCACCCATCACGATGCAGCAACTCATCACATAATCCTTATCCCGTCTGTAATTGTTTCACCTGTGAAAGTCGCATAGACAATCGCTCACTTTATGATGTATTATTATCCATGACATTGATTATCTGCTGTCAGATTGGAGTGACAGGTTGTTCTCATTAGTACAAAACACTCATTGCATGTAATATAAATATCCACGATACTGCTTAGCTGCTGTCAGATTTGAGTAAACATTCTTTTCTTCTGGGAACATAAATGCTACACCCTGCATATTCCTCATCCATACTTGCTTGGATACTTTCAAAGGTTACTTTTTGTTGCTGATGCGAGTGTTCTCTTCCAGGGTTCCGAACAGCGATGTGCTACGTGATCGTGACGTCACGGACACTACTGTGGACCCTGCTGACCGTCGCCACCACCCTGTCCATGCTGGCCGCCGTCGTCACCCCCACCTGGCTGATAGGGGAGCCCCGGTGGCCGGGCGTCAAGGTGAGGGGGGAGACGGCAGAGAGGGAGCTCTACTCCCCCTCCCTGGGTGAGTTTGATTCTTGAGCATTCTTCCTTGTTGATTAAAGAATCTTGTGTTGCAATGGAAGGAATTTATCAACGTAACAGATTTTTTAAGATACTAATATGTTGCTGTTCTAATGCAGCTGGCAATACAGAGACAGGTAATCGTTAATACATAAGCAAGGGCTGTACCTTGCACGACTCTACTCACTTAGCACTACCCAGGGGGCTCGTGTAGCTTGAAAGTATATTACTGACGTAGAGTAACACTACCCCCACAATGCTCTACGATCACATTAGGTTTATGACCGACGATTTAAAGTGGATTTCGAACCACTACAAACATCCATGGCATCGCCGGGACTCGAACCCGAATCCTGTGGTACCGAGTGTCAGAGCGCTATACTACACTCGGCGCCTATACTAATATATATATATTAAAAAAAAAACTAATATATATTTTTTAAAAATAATTTCGCTTGCAAATGTAATTTTTTATTACTTAATTAATTTTAAATTAAGTAATTTGAAAGTTTAATCAGTCTAAAATTAATTACAATTTTTACTAGTTTTTTTTATAATAAATTATAATTAGTTAAGTTAAAAATTTATTTTGAAATTAATTAATTAAATTACTTAACTAAAAAAATTAAATGAATTTAGAATATACTGCTTAAGAAATTAATTTAATTTAAATTATTATTATTTTTAAATAATTGAATTAAAATACTTAATTTAGAAGTAATTAATTAAAAAATTAATCAATTTAGAATTAATTAATTAAAAAATTTAGAATTAATTAATTACTTCAAAAATTAATCAATTTAGAATGCAATGCTTAATTCATTGATTCTTCATTAATCAAATTATGTTAAAATTAATTAATAATGAAGGGAATCTAAATGATTGGTGAGAATTTCACAATTTGAAAGTGGGACTTTAATTATAATCACCCTGTATATATACTCAAATTTAACATTGAGTGAAACATTGCCAGGATGATGAAAAATAAAACCCATTTTGATTGGACACGTGGTTTTGTAGGGATCTACAACCGGTGTATCAAGATCCACGAGATCAAGCGCATGTACACGGACAACTGCGCTCCCTTCGTCACCAGCTTCGGCATGCCCTCGGACCAGTTCCCCAACTTCTGGAAGGCGTCGCTCGTCTTCTTCGGCTGCGGCCTCTCGCTCATGCTCTTCACCCTGCTCACCTCCGTCCTGGGATGCTGCTTCAGGAGCATCATGCGAAAGAGCATCTTCACCATCTCGGGCACCATACAGGCCATCGCAGGTCAGTGGTTTTCCTTTTAATCGAAAGCAAACCGCCGTTACCACTCAAATGACGAGTTCGTCGCTGTGCGCTCATCCACCTTTTATCCTCTATAGCAGGGGTCTCTAAACTACGGCCCGCGGGCCAAATCCGGCCCGCCAGTGTCATCAATCCTTAAGCATAACAACTAACTAACTATTTAACTTAAGCATAACAACTAACAAGTAATTGAAATGAATCCCACTAACATTATAAACTAGTGAACATCCCGCAGTTACCCTCGCTAGTTATGTTGGGGTAAATAGTATCCCATATGTATGTATGTCGATGTTTGAAATGTCTATATCCTGAATCAAACATATGATTTTTATCCTGAAAATCCCTTAGGAATGGAAAGGCTAAATGAACGCGAATGAAGCCGCGGGGTATCCACTTGTAAAAAAATACTAATGAGATTTATGTAATTGTAATTTTTCACTGACAAAAGTGGATCTATTTTACTTGTACCAATTATTAAAAGAGATTTAAGATGCTCATCGGTTAACTTAGATCTATAAACATTCTTTGTGTACTTCATTTTGGAGAATGAAGCGAATTTAGCAAGCGTATGCGTGCTAAGAGCACGTACTGGGCGACTAGTCTAAAATTATAGATAATGGCAGAAAAATGAAAAAGGTTTTGGCCCTCGGTACTTACTGGGTAAACAGTGTGGCCTGAAGGCTGAAAAGTTTGGAGACCCCTCCTCTATAGCTAAATTGCTCGAAGCCTTCTATAGCCCATTTCGCCGGACCAATGACGACAACGTGTTGTGTAGTCACATGGCCTTTTTCTCGCTCTAACAATTTCACCGATGGTCGTCATCATCAATAGCACGACAGCCTAGGGTGGGCCAGGACTTCCCTTTGAAGAGATTTCCATGCATTCCTCTGGGTGACAAAGGTTCTCAACCTTTTTAGTACAGCAAAATCTTATACAACTGCGTCTATAACTGAATCTTCACCATCTCCGGCACCATACAGGCCATCGCAGGTCAATGGTTTCACTCAAACCGCCTCTGCCACTCAAATGACAGGTTCATCGCTGTGCGCCCACCCACCTTTTATCCTCCCTAGTTAAATTGCTGGAAGCATTCTATAGCCATTTCTCGGGACCAATGAGGACAACGCGTTGTGTAGTCCCATGATCTTTTTCTCGCGCTAACAATTTCAACAAAAAGCTACTTTTAACTTTGAGCACCAAACTCAAAATGCAGACAAAATTGCATATTGAGGTTATAAAATTTGGAGAATTCCAACAAGTGGAAATCGCATTACATTCCTCGTCTCCAATGTTGCAGTAGTAAAAAATAAAAGTAAAGCAAAATTTTCTTCTTAGAATTTGGAGTCGATCGTGTTAAATCAATAAGTAAAAAGAGAATGAATTCTTTTTTTTTTAATTAATTTGTATTAAATCAAAGTTGTGTAAAACAATTCGTGTAAAAACAGAATTGCGTATACTTGGTTTTCCTTATATCTTGCATTTAAAATCAGAATTCATCATCATCATCAATATCACGACAGCCCAGGGTGGGCCAGGACTTTCCTTTGAAGATATCCCCATGCATTCCTCTGGGTGGCAAGGGTCCTCCAATTCTTAATTTTTAGTATGGCAAAATCTTTTCAACTGCGTTTATCCATCACAATTTGGTCGTTCTCTTGCTTTTGTCCCTGTGACTTTGCCAAAACGAGCCTTTTACAGGGTTTAAATCATTCATTCTACATACATGAGCAGCCCAGTTTAATCTATTAATCTTAATAAATTTTATAATATCTGGCACTTTATAGCATTTATAAATTCCTGCGTTGTGCCGTCTTCTCTCCAACAACTTTCCCTAACAAAATGGCTAGTTCAGGATTTCTCAATGGATAATTCTGCTTCTGTCCCACCGAAACACACCACATTGCATTCTTACAGTGCACGTCCTTCGCTATTCCTTTTGGTGAAACTCCTGGCGAAACGCAGACCTTCTTTCTTTTGAGGTTTTTGAATGATTCATCCCCAGTGACAAGATCCTTCAGAAACGGACCCCACACGATTCGTTGAAGCAAATCGGTGAAAATTGGGACACGTTTGCCTTTAGTGTTGTCGCTGAGTACGTTGGGGACCTATCCAGCCAATTTCCATAACTTTCCAAGCTTTTTCGAGACGACGAACGGTGGTTGAATGGTCCATATTGAAGTTGTCGGCCAGCATTCGAGTTGTCAAGTTTTCGTCCCCTTCCACGGCTTCCAAAAAGTGACTGGTCCTCGAAATCCGATGGTCGACATCTTCCTGCCTTTTCTTGCAAACTAGTGTCGCCAGATTTAAAACGGGCAAACCATTCCTGCATTAACTTTCGCCGATCCGTTTGCTCAGTGGACACCTCAGAACTATGACTTTCTCTGGTGGTTTGAAAGCTTTCGACACTTGCAACAAAGTGCTCCTCTGAGCAGGCTTCACCATCTCACATCTTGGGGCTGAGATGTCAGGGATCTCCTTGACAGTCCGTCGATGGTCTTGGACTTTCTTCGGGTATTTGGATTCATGGACCTAGTCTAGCCCCCGCTGGACTTTGGGGATAGGCGAAGAAGAAGACTTTCGCTGATTGTGCCCTCACCGAAAAGTCGTTGAGATCGTGAAATGACTGCGCTGCTTTCAATCCTTTCTCAAAGTGGCACAGCATAAAACGACGAATGTGAGTATGATTATCGACACGCATTTTTATAACCTAAAAGTAGAAGGATATTTTCATTCATAAATTTATAAAATATTGTACGTCAAAAAAAAACGTCTGATAATTACGCACCAACCCAATATTACAACTCTACGATCAAGATACTATAACGAGCAAAAATTCTATAGGAATATTGTTGCCTTTAAGATTCAGTAACCATGTTTATTATTAATTTTTACGTTTTTGTGTGTTTTATTTTATATATAATGTAATAAAATTATTGGTGCTTAATATTACTTAATTTGAATAATGCTTGGTTCGATTTTTGGAATAATCAAGCTTAAAGTAATGAATCAAATACCTTTTTTTTTTTACACAACAACATTAAAAGTGTTTGTTCATATTAAGTGGCAAGATCCGCCATTTTTAAAATGGAACACGATTTTTGGCCAATCAGTATTGCAGAGATACGAAAAGATTACGACGATAAAGATCCACGTTATTTGACAAAGGATGGGATATTCTAGTCTGCACTATATTGGAAAATTATTTAATTCTGGTTTACTTTTTAATACACTTTTATTAGTTTCACCTGTATGTTTGTTTGTTTGTAAATGACTCTTTGGACTCGATTTTACCCTACTTTAAGCGATCAGATTTGATTTAAATGTTGTAGACTTATCAGAATATTTTAGTGTCATCGGTCCTTGATAAGTTATCACATCATGATTAGGATCGCCAGTATTAGTGATTTTATTTTTAACTTATGAAGAGCAATTTAATCCATGTAGAATGAAAGTATTCAGTAAAGACATTCAAACCTACGTGGAACAACGGATCAGGAGATTCCCTGTTCGAATCCTGGCTGGCTCGACCTATTCGCATTTAGCCTTTGTTTTACTCACAATTAAATTATTGTAAGAACTATAGTTTCAGTCCTCCGTACCAGGACTTCATTTAAATATTATAGTTTAAAAACACTAAAAAGCACGCTTTTAGAGTGAATCGATCTAAAAAGTAAAAAATAATTGTTAACATAAGAATAAAATGACTGACGAGAAAATGAATGTCACTGTTCTAAAAGCGTGGGGTGCTTTGTATGACATTTTAAAACTAACTCTGCATTTCGGAATGAAACGAGTGAAAAATTATAGCGATTGAAATCGAGCACCCCACGCTTTTAGAACAATGACATTTATTTTCTCGTCAGTCATTTTATTCTTATGTTAACAATAATTTTTTACTTTTAGTTTAAAAAAACACGCTTTTAGAGTTAATCAGTTTTTAAAACTATAAATTTATATAGGTTTACACCGGTACCAACAGACTCATCCCGGTCGAACCTACAGTTTTGTTAGACTTTTCTACCAGTCTAACAGTAGCTTGACTTTGCAGTGGGTGTGTGGGGTATTTGACAGACAAAACGCAGTAACGGGACGTTACTTTAAATGAAGTCATTTAATATTATATTTTACAATGATATTTACATTAATTGTTAAACATTCACAACCATTTTCTATCGCTGCTTGACGCAGCCTTTCTCAGTCTTCCTCCTCTCTCGTGTCAGCTAGCGTTCTCTCTCCTTCTTCATCTACGGGGATCTTGCCCCTTCTCCAGGGGTCAGAGTTCAAATTTGAATACTCCCCCACATCGTAAACAGGCTCTGTCAAAAACAAGCGACCGTAAGGTGTCGCCGTCTGCTGATCACCACACAAATAAATCCTACATTTATTTTATTAAACGTTAGACAACCGAAGCCTAATATTTTGTTATAATTTTTTTAGAACAGGGAATCGATCATGAGCCCCATTTACTTATATTTATGATGCTGCGATCTGTGCATACTTTGTTTAAAGCATGAATTATAACCATGGATTTTGTTCTTTTCCGAATCGCAGGTCTGTTCTACATCCTGGGTCTGATGCTGTATCCAGCAGGCTGGAACAGCCGACGAGTCCACCTGATTTGTGGGGATAGAGCCGAGCCCTTCTCGCCCGGGAACTGCTCCTTGGGTAAGCCGCCTGCTCTTTTAAGCAGAAATAATTACGCTTCATCACAAATCCAACGGCTGGAGCTCCAACAGGTCAAAATCCCAACTCGCTAAATCTTTCATAGGAAATGCAAGATGTCTACAACAATGGTCTCTTAAGTGGCGTATGGTTTTCAGTTACCTTACAGAAATAAATTAGCATCAGATTTACGCAAAGGATTGGTTTGATTTGTCGCTCTACGGTCATCTTGCGCGCACTTTGAATAGTATGTCTCGGCCTAATTAGCCTAAAGTTAGATTTCGAACCTGAAGCCCGTGGTACCAAAGAACAGAGCGCTAGCCAAATTGGCCATTACGCACATGAAGCATCCAACCATAGAGAAGTAATAAAATAGAGTGCCCTCCTGTTCTAAAGGAAGAAAAAATGGGAGTTAACATCTCTTATCCTTTCCGTACTACAGTTGGCGCTGTATCGCAGCTTGCCTCCTTTCCCCTACGCGCATTCGTTAAGAAAGTGTAAATATGTGTACCTGCTCTTTTAAGTAGAAATAATTTCATTACAAATAGGTTCGAATCCTGCTGGTGCCATGGATGTGTGTGAGTGGTTCGGAATCCACTTTAAACTGTAGGTCCAGGTCGTGTGCGCAAGATGACCGTAGAGCATCAAACCAAACCAAATCATTACAAATCTAATGGTTCATGCTCCAACAGTTCAAAATCA
The DNA here is from genome assembly GCA_021605095.1 of Caerostris extrusa. NCBI lineage: Eukaryota > Metazoa > Arthropoda > Arachnida > Araneae > Araneidae > Caerostris > Caerostris extrusa. The sequence continues at coordinate 16,725 of BPLR01016056.1, read as the reverse complement.
CAACGTGCTAACTTTTCATAGGAGATGCAAGATATCTACAACAATGGATAGGTGTATCTCGCCTTAGAGACCAATCTTGCCAAACGGGTTTCACTTACCTGCCAGGTACAGCGATAAATTAGAATCAGATTTACGCACAGGATTGGTTTGTCGCTTTACGGTCATCTTGTGCACACTTTGGGCTCATTAGACCAGGACATGCAGTTTAACGTGGGTTCCGAAACACTTTCAAACATTCATACTACCACCTGGATTCGAACCTGAAGCCTGTGGTGCCAAATGCCAGAGTGCTAGCCAATCAGCCATTACGAACAGGAAGCATCCAACCATAGCTAAGTAATAAAATAGAGAGTGTCCTCCTGTTCTAAAAGAATAAAAAATAGATGTAAACATCTCTCCTCCTTTTCGTACCAGAGTTGGCGCTGCATCGCCGTTTGGCTTCTTTCTCCTACGCGCATTCATTTAGAAAGCGATTCTGAATATTCCGAGAAATCTTTCTTCTCAGGTCTTACATTTATTGAACTGCGTGCTTACTCAAGATAAATATAAATAAAATAACATTTCTTGTGTTCTAACTGTTACAATTTTGGAGGGAAATATGACAAGAAAATTTATTAGTAGAATATAAATACCAATTATTAAGATAAATATAAATTTAGTTTATTTAAAGCTAAAAAAAAAAAAAAAATAAAAAAAATGAACCATTTCTTTTGAAAATCGTTGCATGTTAGACCTTTTTCTGCCCGACTCGTGGCAACACGCGCCGCTGATGAGCATGAGGATGGAGGTTCCATCCGCCGGCTGCTTTGTTGTAGACTCTGTTTCAAAAAGCGAGCAGACTCGATGGCGTTTAGCATGTTGTCACCTGAGTCAAAGTTTTCCGGGATATTTCCTCCAAGAAGGCACTGCCCTCCTACTAAAGCGACAAGGAGCAGAAGTTACACTTCTACATGCAGGTGCTCCATCACAACAGAAGCTTCCCTCCTCTCCCCTTCCATGAGACCCCACGGGTTCTTGTATTTTGTCTAGATGTTGCTGTCTACTCAGCGGGATAAGAAAAAGAAACTTTTTCGCCCTTCACGCCAACGGCACAGAGCAGAAGTGGCCAACATTAACGATTGTTGCCAAAAATCCCCAAGTTATCATCCAAAATGAGAACAGTCTGTTCCACAGTGCGATACAAGTCTATTTTCCTCCTATAACGCAAAGTGACCAGCCTTCATGTCACTTCTGACAATCGCGATTGTAAAAGTCACGTGAGGATTATGTTTGTGCCACATTATGTGCACTTCATTATACTACTACACTATGGCTGAAACATCTCTGTGAACAGATTTGCAAGGGAGCGAGAGTAGGATATACAGGGAAGAACTAAAGGTATAGATCAAGGGTGGCCAACCCAAATGATCTCGCGGGCCACTTTGGAAATGCGTCCTAACTCTGCGAACCGCATGTAAAATTATATATCCCTATATTAGATTTAGACCCACTATAGACATTTTTGGGAGTGAAAAATTGAAACACAATGAGTTATTATTTTTGTGTTTACTATTATTCTTACATGTAAACATAGATAATATAATACTGATGATACTAAACGTACATTGTAACGAAATATAAATGAAATCATTAAAAATATTTATTTTACAAGTGCGATATCTGTTTCTCCACTCTTTCACTTAGCTTTTGCAAATCGATCTCAATTTTTGTATTGCCACATCGTAATGGGTGTTGCAGGTCAGTATCCGATATGTTTGAGCGTGTTTTTGTGTTGGGTGCATTTCATTTTGGAAAAAAAATAATAAAACGATTCGCAGGTGTAAGTTGAAAGAAAGGCGCTAACAACTTCAACTAAGAGTCTGGTTTATTCTGCTATCACCAATCTACTGTGCGTATCTAGGGATGGTCACTTAAGGTAAAACATAGAACCTGTTATATTAATGTTCCAAGAAGCTCGCGCATCATGAGTTCGCAGAATGTAATTTAATTATTCCGCGAACTCATTACTGCAAATTCATAAATTAAAACAGGCACTATCTGTCCTATATTCGCAAGAATCTTATCTTAAAATCAAAATTAATTTATTTCCCCTCATTTAGACAGTTCATTTTTGACTATATGGATGCACACACAATGTATTTTTAATATATTGGTTTTCACTACTTAGGTTATTATAAAATAAATATATTTTGTAAAAGTATGATGCAAACCACCACTTTGCAAAACGATCATTTTAAAACGCTAACTACCTCAGTGTATGAATAAATAGACGTACACTACGTTTAAATAAAATGGCTCGAATAACAAGTTTAGCATACATTTTAGAATCCGTAGCAATTTCAGCATCGACACGGAAGATCGTCTTCCGTGGGCATTGACGGCAATCCTTAAAAGTTTGCAATTAGGCGGAAATACAGATGCGCGAGAGGCCCGCTTTGAACATTTTTGTGGCCCGTGAGATGTATCACACTTTTACAAAATAAATTCATTTTATAATGGCCAAAGTAGTGAAAGCCAATGTATTATAAAAGTGCACTGTGACATTAAGTGAACTGTCGAAATGATTAGAAAGAATTAACTTTGATTTTAAAATAATATTCTTTCGAATATAGGACAGAATAGTGCCTGTTTATTTGTGAGTTCGCAGAATAATTATGTTGTTATAATTCGAATATTTAAATTATATTCTGCGAACTCATGATGCGCGCGCATCTTGGAACATGTAATATAACAGGTTCTATGTTTCACTTTAAGTGACCATCCCTAGATACGCATAGTTGATTGTTGATAGCAGAGCAAACCAGACTTTTAGTTGAAGTTGGTAGCGTTTGGGGTTCAACTTACATCTGCGAAAATGAAATTGACCTAACACAAAATACGCTCAAACATAACGGACGCTCACCTGCAACACCCATTACGATGTGCAAATACCCAAATTGACATCATTTCATTTTTAGTGTTATATATTTCTTTACAATATGCGTTTAATATCATTATTATTCTTACATGTAAACATAGATAATATAATACTAAACAGAAAAACAATAACTCATTATATTTCACTTTTTCACTCCAAAAAATGTCTGTAATCTAAATCTGATAGTTGGATATATAATTTTATGTGCGGCCCGCGGAGTTGTGATGCATTTCCAAAGTGGCCGGCAAGATCATTTGGGTTGGCCACCCCTAATCTAAACCAAGTCAAAGAACCCATGTAGTCCGATGAAAGGAGGGTGGGGGCAGTTTTTGTTGAGATGGAACACCCGCAGGTAGAAGTCTGACTTGGTTCGCTGTCGCTAAAGGAGGGTATTGCTTCCCGGGAGAACTCTTAAGGGAGAAGTATCACGCATTTGTGTATCGCAAGGGAGAAAACCCGTAAAACTCCCACCAGGTAGTCCGACGAACGAACGAGGTAAGATACTGAATACCATCGAGTCTCCTAGTTTTTCGAAAAGTGCCAACAACAAAGCCGCCAACGGATTGAACCTCCACCCTAATGCTCACCAGCGGCGCGTTGCCACTGAGCCACGAGATTTCATTTGCAAAAACCAGTAATACAGTTGTTCTGATGCAGCTGGCAAAACAGAGACAATTAATCTTTATATGCCATAAGCAAGGGCTGCACCGCTGTAACTCAATTAGCACTACCCAGTGGGGCACGTGCAGCTTGAAGATATGCTACTGACGCGAGTAACACAACTTCCCCTTCTATTACTACTACACCGCACCACACCACAGTGCCTAGAGTTGAGATGCCCTTTTTTGCAATTTGGGAATGATGTGGGTTAGAAGTCTAACTTGAACTGTGTGACGTTCTACAGTCATATGAGACCGGGACCTACAGCTTAAAGTGGATTCTAAACCATTAAAAAAATCCATGGCACCGCCGGGACTCGAACCTGAAACCTGTGGCACCGAGCGCTAGAAACTCGGCCATCAGAACCCGGATTTCGAACCACTCACAACCATCCATACCACCGCCAGGATTCGATACCTGAAGCCCGTGGTACCAAAAGCCAGATCGCTAACCAATTGGCCACCAGGGCAGCCTTAATAGGAGTATACAGGTACCTTTCTTATTACTTTCAGATGACGACAACAACAAGAAATTCTTTATTGCTAACATAAAAGTTTGTTATGGGACATTGTTTTGACATCAAACCACAACATAAACTAGATATCTGGCATAAAAGTTTTTGAGTTTTATGAGTTTAAATTGAAATACAAACATGATTCAAACCAGTTAATTTCATTGGCAGCGTGAGTGCAGAGGTGAAAAAACATCAACGAAATAAACACAATTTGCGCGTACTTTCTGAGGAATGCACTACAATAAACAAGTAATACATAAAAAAAAAAAAAAAAAAGTCAATTCCTACTTTTTTTCACTCTATTGCAGAAACTCCTCTATAAATAGTTTTCATTCATTTTTTAAGTTTATCTGGCGCCCTCTATTGGTAGATACAGGCAACTTAAATCTAAAAAAAAAATTAAATAAATGAATTAAATTTAATGACTGAATTAATATTTGAAAAAAAAACTGTCTCAACATCCAGTGTCCTCCACTACAGGTTCAAAAAAAAAAATATTTGAACTCGAGTGGATGAATTAATAAGTGTTTCATGAACGATTGGAAATGTGAACAAGATATATATAGGGAGAGTGTGAGATAATAGAAGGAATTGAAAAAGACAGATGAATACAAAAGATTTTCACCATGGATTCATTATTTTCCATGTTACAGATTATATTGCTGATGAAGGAGGGCAATTTCTTCTGGGATAACTATCCCGCATTTGTGTATCGCATGGGAGAAAACCCGTAAAACTCCTACCAGGTAGTCCGACTCAGGAGGCAAGATACTGAACATCTCAAGCGCCATCCAGTCTCTTCGTTTTTGAAACAGTGTCTACAAAAAAAACCGCCAACGGATTGAACCTCCACCCTAATACTCACCCACGGAGCGTTGCCATTGAGCCACGCAATTTCATTTATACAGACTCGCGTCGTTGTATGACTGGTTTAATTACAAAATGATGTGCTTCGATTATCAACGACTTTCGTATCATACTGTATGAAATTTGACTTGGTTTGTCCTCTACAGTCATCTTGTGCACGCGAGGGCTAAACAGACCAGGACCTACAGCTTAACGTGGATTTCGAACCACTCACAAACATCCTTGCCACCGCCAGGGTTCGAACCTGAAGCCTCTGGAATCAAAGCCAGAGCGCTAGCCAATTGGCCATCAGGCTGCCATACTGTATAAAGAAAGACGAATACATAAAAAAAAAATTTCACCACGTATTTATTGCTGCCTATTTCATTATTTTCCATGTTACAGGTCTGGCGTTCTACCTGGCCATCGGCAGCACCCTGGTGACCTTCATCTGCTCTGTGCTCTCGGTCCAGGCGGAGGTGTCGACGTCCACGGACAAAGTGCAGGACGAAATCCTGGAGGGAAAGACGCTCATCTGCCTCATATGAACGTCGTGTCACAGCTGTGATTCCAAAGACATTCACCAAATGTTGTGTGGACCATTTTATAAATACTAAGTCAGGATGACCAAAATATATCGCGAGCGCAATTTTTGTTTTCTTTGGACTCAAACCTACGTTTTTACATGCTTTAGGGTATCAATTTTTTCTATTCTGTAACATGCAAATCCATATTCAACAAAACCCACAATTCATTTTATGTACAAACTGAATTCGGAAACTGTTGACAATACACGTTTCTTCTGAATTGTATGAACTCTTCTTTTTTGTTAAAATAAATCCTTATGTAAAAATGGGTCAGTAAATACTTTATATAAATCTTTTGTGAAATCAGGGGATATTTTTAACAATAACTTCTCTTTTTTTAAATACAGTTCTGGTGCGTAACACATGCAACATTATTACATTGAAGGCAGATTACAGAATATTAATATATAGGGTGCCTGACTCGTGGCAATATGTGCCGCTGGTGAGCATTAAGGCGGAGATTCAATCCGCTGGCGGAATTGTTGCACACACAGTTTCAAAAAACCAGGAGACTCGATGGTGTTTACAAGTTCAGCATCTTACTTCGTCAGTTGGACTACCTGGTGGGAGTTTTCCAGGTTTAATATCATAAGATAAACTAATGCGAGGTAGTTCCCGCAAAAGGTCCTCCCAGAAGGCACTATCATCCTTATTTTAGCGACGCGGAGCCATGCCAGACTTCTACTTACGGGTGCTCCATCACAACAGAAGCTGCCCCTCTTCCCATGAGGAATACAACATCAACAACAATATATAGGGCAATTCAACTGTAATGAGATTTTGATTTCTGACATTGACAACTTTTATATTTACCAACACAACTATCACAGAAAAGGAATTGACTGTGTTTGGAGTCACGACAGCTTTTCACATTCTATTTACTTATTAGTGTTCATTTCTAATGAAAAAAATAATAAGACACATACTATAAAGCAACCTCTTCACAGAGTATTTATAAATTGTACTTGCCAATCTTTGAAATCCTTCATCTGTAAAGTTCGATCATCGTACTCACTTGATTTCATTTTCCGAGTGATCTTATGCATCTACAATTTACATAAGATTACAAATTATCATAAATGGACGAACTCGGACACTCGCTTTATGAGTAGTGTAAAAGCAAGTGTCCGAGATCAAAGAAATAAAAACTCTTTTTAAATATCAGACCTGTCTGATGAAATTTTTCTATGCCATTCAATATAGGTCAGTTGCACGTGAAAATCCTCTCAGAATACACCATCCTTTTCTTAATGAAGTCATATTTATCTCTTTAAGTAACCATTGATCTTTGAACTTTTACTATTTACCATGAACGTGATAGATGAAATAAAATAAATCGCACAAATTAAAAAAAAATATACACATAATGTAAATATTTTTTCGCAGATCAGATATTGCAACTTTTGAAGTACTTATCTAAATCCATACAGAAACGTTATTCTTAACAACATAGTATGATAAAAGATAGTTGAAATATAAATTGAATTTTCTTACCTATTATTACCGAATGATCACATTTCATAGATTGCAAAACTATTCGTCTATTTGCTAGAAATGGATATTTTCTTATTCCCAAATGAAGCTTTTTGAGAAATTAGCTGGTATAAACTCCCAACATAAATCACAAAAATTTGCACTTTAATTAAGCAAATAATTAGAAAACCTAAAAAAAAAACACTTTATAGTACTGCTCAACAAAATTATTAATTAGGAAAAATGTTAAAATTTATTATTGTTAACAGGATTTTTGCTAGACCAAAAGTGATGGAGCACATATGTGCACACACAACATTAAGGCTTAATTCTAAACTGTTAAAATTCAAATCTGACATTATGATCAAAGTTTTTAGTACAAACAAACAGAACTGTAGTTATGAATTCAATCTTAACAAGACTCCATCAACTAATTTAAGAATGTTTTGCAAAAAAAAAAAAAAAAAAAAAAAAAAAAAAATGAAGGTTCTCAATTTATACAAGGTAGTTGTATTATTTTTTAAAAACTAGATTTTCAAGTGATGGATACATGTGGTTTGTAACATATGAAACAGAAATTATAATTTTCTTTTTTTATCTTACCTGCAAATGTTCTATTTGTGATACTTTGATGATACCGAGCCTATATTCTTGCAACATGTAATAGTGCATTTGCTTTACATGACTTGAAAATATTCTTGTCGTAAACATTCATCTTTGTCCTTTTAGAATATATATTTGATGTTTAAAAACAACTTGCATTAAAATAAAGAGAAATTTAAGGATTAATAAGATGTTAATCCAACTAAACAATCACAAATCTATTCAATGGATAAATCGCTGTGATTCGCACAGCTCTATCCCAGCTACACTGCCACTTGGATAAATTCACAAGAGCTGTTATCCTCTGCGGTTCTAAGGCTGCTCTGTTGGCTATTGTATTTGATAATAATCCTTTAACGCAGGACATTTTGGATTGTCGTCTTTACCTTCAGAACTTGACATATCTTGAGAAAAATATCACCCTCCAGTGGGTTCCAGGTAAAGAGGTGGACTACCTGGCTAAGAAGGATGCTTTGATCATGCAGAGTACTTTTTGTTCTTTACTCTTCTGTGCTATTTAGCATCTTCTTAAAAAAATCTATCAAAGCTCGTGCTTACAAGGACCTTACTGACCGTGCATCCCATAAGCCTAGGAGGAACGCTATCTCAAAGTTGTGTAATTTCAAGGCATAGAGTTGTTGCTGAATTCCACTTAGCCACCAGACATGAGTGTCTATGGAAACATCTTTTTTAGACTCAGTTTAGAGTTGTTCCTTCCCCAATTTGCACTCTGTGCAGCACTGGAGAATTTACGGACTCCGCTCATCTACTCCACTGTCTTGTGCTTGCAAGACCTTTCTCACTGAGTGTTATTGGGCGGCCAGAGATATGTTAGATTAATGAACTCTGTTGCAGCATATTTTATTCTTTTTTTACTTTATTCTTGTCTCTTGCTGTAATTGTTTATATTCTGCCATTAAAAAAATAATAATAAAAAACAATCACAAATCTATGATAAAAACTTTATTGCTGAGAATAGGTAATTTGAAATATTTACAGAAATATTAGGAAAATAATTTTTAAATGTTAACTACATAGGAATAAACCTTAAAAGTTTATAGCTGATGATTAAATAACACCACTTATTAATGAAGGCTATTGGAGCAATATGTACAGAATTAACAAGTTTTTTTGTAAAAATATATTATAACAAAAAAAAAAATATGAATTTAAAAAAAAAAAAAAGATTGTTATAGAGACAATGTAACTCTTAAATTTAAAAAATGTTAAATCAATGAAAAACTAATGAAATAGCGTTAAAAATAAATAGCTCTAAAAAACTACAGCATGACAAGAAAATAACATTTCAGATCATATTTGAAGTTGAATAATGAATAAGTTCTCTTACTATATTGCATAGATGACATTTAGTGTTAAGTAATATTAAAATATGTACAGAAGTATATAAACTATGTAAAACTTTAATTATGTAAGAAATTCTAATACATAAAAACCATGGATGGTGATTCATGGTATTTAGAAATACCATTGATAAAAAATATACAAAAAATCCACATGTAAAAATTACAGACAAATTAAAATATTCACAAAAGTTCAGTTATAGAAAGTATTATTAATATCTCACACTAATTTGAACTTCCTCATTATAAAACCATGCAGAATTTTTTTTTTTTTTTTAAATTATGAATTCAAAATAAGATAGTAATCTTTAAGCGAAATACACTAACTCATATTAAAAAAAAGTAAATTTTTAAGCAAAAATAAATATACCCCCAATAACAAGTAAAATAAGATGTATACAGAGTAAGAGGGCACAATTTTTTTCCCTTACATCAGATCAATCTCTTAAAAATTCTAATACAAGGATATTTTTTAATTAAATAACACATAAAAAATAACTTTCTTTTCAGCTGAATGTTAATTTTTTCCCGCTTATGTTAAGTATGTTTACTAGTTTGAATTACAAAGAAGTATCATTTTTTCATAAACATATAGAGCTCATTTTAACCATGCAGGTTACCAAAGTGAATTTATTTGATTAAAGAATTGTTGATAAAAATAAAAAAAAGTAGAAAAATTTGTAGAGTAAAAGAAAATATATTTATCCTTTAATTTCTTTTACTTTACTTTATTTTTACATGGTTTTAAAAAAATTTCCTTTTGTATACACATATACTAATGAATGATTTATATAATGTCATACCCATTTGAAGGAAAAGGGATTAATCTATTAAAGTGATGACAATAATTAAAACTTTTGGTTTACTTTCTTACAGATTTTACATTTCTTTTTACTGTTTGTATGTCTTTTTTATTTGACATTAAAAAATTATTTACATCAAATATTGACTGCCTAGATTACATGAAAATTAATTTTTTTGATATACATGGTTTTGCATTAAAAAAAAGCATGATTTTGATTTACACAGAATTATGAAGAACCAATCTTCAGCGTAAATAGTTGCAGAATATTATTCACTTTTCTACCAGACAGAACAAAAATCACTATGTATGCACCAGCATCATCATAAGCAATGATATTTTGCATAAAGCAGTTTATTTCATATGAATTGTAGATAAAACTTTAAATACTTATTGCTTTATGAATATTTCGTCAAAATTAATACATAGGAAAAATAATATTCTTAAAAAAAAAATTTGCAGCATTCAAACAACCAAATTCTAGTAATGTAAGGTTCATAAAACAAATACAATAAAATATATTCTATAATATATACACACAACAGTAATGAATTATAAAAAATAACAGAAATTGAAATAAAAATTATACTACAGTATTTATGCAACATTTATCTCTGTAATTTAAAATACAGATCTGATGTAAAATGAGACATTTTTAACAATAACATAAAATAAATTTGAAAACTCACTAAATTAGCAATTAAAAACATTCCTATCAATTTTTTTAATTATGGTCCCTAATTGTACCGAAATTTAACTTAAATTCTTTTAATTTTACTTTTTATCTTGCATCCTTTTTTACTGACCTAAAGCAGCCAACTAAAATTGTAAACTTATCTATGAATTAAGACGAAGAGGTTAAGGGCTCTATCCCCATTGGTACTCCATAATCAGTACGCCAATTGCTAGTATCAATTTTTTTTTTAAATTATTACATTCCATTTTAAACATAATCTAGACTAAGATCATTTTTTTATCATGTATCATATATATCAGGTTTCAGGACACAAAATAATGCTTAATAGAAAAATTCAGTTAAATTTATTGTACCAAGCCTTGCTAATGTCCATTAAGACTTTCAGCTACTACTTTCAAAATTCAAAACCAAAGTACAAAACAAATATGTAGAAAATGTGCAAGATTATGTTATTAAAACCACAAAAAAATATTTATTTCGTTAATTTTCTAATGGTCACTATTTATTTTAGTCAAAACAAAAATAGTTAGTATACAGAATACCCTTAAAAAGCAGTTACCCGGCGAATTCTGTGATTTATCAAATTCATTTAAATAAAATTCCAAAATATGTCTATGATTACTTTATAACTATACAATGAAGTATTCAAGCACCATTCAATACTACATTGCTACTATTTGAATGAATTATAATGGCTTGAACAAAGTAATAATTCATGATATAAATAGACAATAACATCACAAAAAGGTGGAATTGAAGAAAACTTAAAAATAGAAACAAAGTAACATTGCATAAAATAATCAAAAAAAAAAAAACAAATAATGAAATATAAAATATGCAGATATTTTTTTAAAAACTATCCCAATAAACAGCCAACTCTTAAGTTAAAAATTTTTTTGAGGGTAATGCTGCGAAATTATACTAGCCATATATACCTATATATATACAAAATTAATTAAAATATGTTCATATTTTTGCAGTTATTCCATTTCATAATTTAAAACCTCCCAAAAAATGCTGCCGACTTTGACAAATGATTATAAGGCAAAGGACTTATAAAAAAGTAGAGTGAAATATATAAAAACTCAAATTTTTCTATTTCATATAAACTATTTGTTTAAAATAGTTATCTTAACTGAATAAGAACAAAATATATGCAGATGCCAACCTTAACTAAAACTTTCCTGTAAGAAGTCGGATAATTTTCTGTAGTTTATCCACGCTTACAGAATGCGAGAAGTGCTTAAGCACCACAGCACTGTCTAAATCACCAACATTATCATAAAATTTACTATAGCAGAGATTCGCTTTCACTAATGTAGCTGCAATTTCTAGCATTATCAAATAATGTAGCAATTAAAACCAGATTCAGGAAGCTATTTTCTTGAAATCAATGCAAGTTTTTAAATTGAATTAAGTTGGGAAAATAATAGACAAAAATAATTTCTGTAGAAGCATTAAATTCTTTCTGTAGTAGCTGGCATCTCTGTATTACTGAAATATTATGTGAGATACAAACTTATATCTATATAATTTGTTTAAAAATAAATTTCAATTTGGAAAATTCACAAAAAATAATTGCAATTAGATTAATATAAGAACATTCTTTGAATAAAAATTGTTTGATATGAAAACAATTCAATAAAAAAAACTGATAATTTTTTTTTTTTTTTTATATATGTTAAGAAATAATTAAACATTGTGCTCGCACATTATATTTAATTCACATGAACACAATGTTAGGATCAACTATTTTTGGAATGCTTTATATGCCATTGCTACATATATTTAAATGACATGACAAAAGTTCCATTTTTTTCCAATAAAAATAAAAACATTGTGCATAAAATTTCGAGAGCTGCTCACCTTATAAGACATCATCCTTTTATTTCTAAATACATATGATTTTTCACAACAAACAAAAAATAAAAATGAAATGAAATACTGCAAATCATAACTCATCTGAAGTTAGATTCATGAAAGAAGATATGTTTTGATAAAAAATATACATTCAATGCTGCTGCTACCGCTCCTTAAAAGAAGCTTCGCTTGCATCTGAAGTCAGTGAGGCGTCACTTGTGCTCTGCACAGAACTGATCTCCACTTCCATAAATTCCGGAGAATTTAAAGGTGAAACACCAGATGGCACTGTCTGTAGATCGTCAGAAGGAGATGGATTGATGACATGAATCGTTGTATCTGGAAAGCAAATCTCATTTAGAAAAAAAGCCTTTCACAATGGTCATAATCACTAAAACAATATTATAATACCATTTACAGTCTATAAATAAAAGGAAATTTTACAAAACTTCAATAACATGCATATCAATGATAGATAATTGGTTCTACAAAATGAAAGCTGTTCATTCGAAATTTTGTATCGTAATTTTATATCAAACAGACAAAAATTATTAAATGCAAGTTAATGAATGTTTCAATAAAAGCAAATAGTTTAAATTGAATGCAGAATAGAACCTAATTGAAACAGCTCCTTGAATATTGTTTAATTCCACATTTGTTTTAAGCAAACAAATAATTAACTTTTTATTTTATATGTACAGCTAATTTGTATTGCTGTTAAAATAATGGACACTCTCCAGGAAAATTTTTTTGAAAGAAAAAACAAATCATAATACACAAAGGCAGATACTGGTTCCAGCTGTCATCAGAGATGACAGTATACAGCAGTATTTGTGTGCAAGATTAGCAACCACTTATTATTTACCATTTTATAATTTCATCACTTCTTTTCATCAATTACATTTTGGTCACTAGTTTATGCTTCTTATAAAAATATTTACAGAAATAAACAAACAGAGAAAATGAGAAAAGCATCTTACAAGATTCTCTATCTGAATTGTAAGTCATTTTTTGCTGAGTGTAACAGGACAATCTTTATGAGCCATCAGCATACTTTTTCAAATGAGCAACTTCACTTCTCAGTGATTTAACTTCTTGCTGAAATAAAGCATTAAGAAAATTCATCAAACAAAATGCATATTTAAATAAATAGATTGTCAGCATTAAAAAATTATTAAAATGTCTGTTATGAAAGAAAATCTTAAGAAATCTAAAAATAATCATAATGGAATGATACTTTAAATGTATCATTTAAAGTATAGTTAAATTTTATTTTTATTGAGATTTGTTTAGATTTTCATAAAGCATATTTATGAAAATACATTAATAAAATAACTTATATGTTAATTATTTTATATTAAATAATTTTTCATTTTACTATCAGTATTCAAATTAATACAAGTTTAATAAACTAACAATTAAAATAAACAATATATTATTAGGACAGAATACTTTAATAAAAATCATTTATCAAGATGTTAATGTATTAACCATATAGCTAAATTAATTATAATTACACCATTAGATAATAAATAACTTGAAATAGGAACATTATTTCCCTCCTTTCCATTTAACATAATGGAAAAGGTGGTAAATATGTATTGTATGTACTAATTATAAAAGACAGGGAAATAAGGGGAGAAATTAAATAGGATTAAATTGTTTTAATTTCTAATTTCATCAAAAATAGAAGGAAAGGAGCAGAAAATATTTTGAGACAGTCACTATAAACATTTTTGTAAACCCATATATCGCTTCTTTTCATTTTCCTTTAATCAAAAAGTTACAATATGAGTACATGTAGCTTTGTCGGTCCTATAGTAGACAAGTCTTCAGTAGTAGCTCTGCCCACAAGACTTTTTCCCCCTCCTGCCTATTTGAACCACCTAGATTTTAAACTTCTCTACAATGTGCAAAAGTCAATTTTATTTCAATTTAAATTAATTCTTATCAAATTTTTAATTATTAAATTTAATTCATATATTTTACTAATCTTAATTTTGGTTTATTATTTTTAATTTTTATATTTTATAAATTTTTTTCAGAGCAAGTAACTCAAACTTAATTATTCCTTTTAAACTCATTAAATGTAAATTCCATTTGGAATAAATAAATTTAATTTTAAATATTCTTAATTATGTAACTGGAGGTAAAGATTTTATTCATCAGGCACTCTGCTAAAAACAAAACCTTTGCTTTGTAGTATAATTATTTGAACTATATGTAATCACTTAATTTCTTAATACATGCATACAATCCTTTTCATACTTAACAACATACTGAGATACTTAGGCTATATCATAATTTTTGTCATCATTCTGTTTTTTCGTAGTATCTTCTGGTTAAAAGAAGTATTACAAATGTTCCTAATTATATTGGTAAATGGTACTTTTCTATAAGCAGACGCAAAAGCGTAGAATACGTTGCCAAGAATTGGCTGAGTAAAAATTCAATTTAATAATATCTTGATAAAAATGGTAAAATTTTCAACAGTGGAGAGTAACAAGATTTTTAGAACAAATTTAGGAGACAATAGATTTTCCATTTTAATGTGAATTTATAAAGTCTAGAAACTGATGCATTTACAGAAAAATTGTATGAATATGTAAGTGCTAAATGCTGAAGTAAAAAATAGTGAAAACAAAACATGATTATTTTTAATCTTATCTAACAGAATTTAAGTGGAAAAAAACACCTTTTTAAATTAAATTTTAAGCCTACATATGAAATAAATATTTGGTTTATTTAAATATTATTTTGATGCATTTTGGGTAGAAAATAATAATGAAACAAAAAATGAATTCGAAAATGTCAAATTTAAACTATATTTTATAATTTGTCTTTTAAGATTGCTATAAACACTATAAATAGTATTGGTAAGTTATTATTTGCACCCAGCTATTTATAGTAAAATTTGTTACAAACTGATTATAATTTTGAAAGTTTTATATTTATTAGTCATATTATTAAAATTCAAATTACTAATTAGAGTATAATTGAATTAATGATTGTTTAAATATTAGTTAAAAAAAACTCTCCGTAACATATTTAATAATCAAATATAAAATTTTATTATTATGCAAAAAAAAAAAAAATTACTTACTTGTAAGTGAATATTTGTACTTGCTAATTCATCAGCTTTTATTTCTAAAGCTTTGATCCACTGTTTCCTCTTTTTCACGACATCTTGTTGCAGCAGCTCTACAGAAAAATTTAATAAATGACAAAAAAATTCAAAATTTGAGTTTTTATTTATTAATATAACAAGAGATTATTATAATTAAATTTAAGTAAATGAATTGTAACTCAATTTAAACTATTAAAAATGACATTGTAACTCAATTCTAAACTATTAAGTAAAATGGCATAGAATTGTAATTCACCAACCTGTTTCTTTCTAAGGATCTCTTCCTTTTTTCATCAGGGTCATTACCTCCATCTCTACGCTTTCGCCTACACCAAATGAAATATAAAACAGGTATTGAAAACTGATAACTATTATAAAATAAAAAATAATGCTTAAATCAGGGGTGGCCAACCGAAATGATCTTGCAGGCCACTTTGGAAATGCATCCTGACTCTGCGGGCCGCATTTAAAATTATATGTCCTCATATTAGATTTAGACCACTATAGACATTTTTAGAGTGAAAAATTGAAACATGAGTTATTATTTTTGTGTTTACTATTATTCTTACATGTAAATATAAATAACATCATAATAATGACACTAAATGCACATTGTAAAGAAATAATATAGAACACTAAAATGAAATATAAAAATATATAAATATAAACTAAATAAAAACATTAAATCATTAAATATTTATTTTACTAGTGAGATATGGTCTCGTGTACCTTCGGCTGGGCGATTAATAAACAGATCTTACTAGTGCTATATTTTTTTTTTCACTCATCATGAGTTTATATAGGAATATAATTAATTTATTGTAAAAAGTTCAACGCTTTGTCTGGCTAAATGATCTACAATTTTAGCAATGGTCCTCACTTTTGAATAGTAAGTTAAAAATATAAAATGATAGGTAATAAAATTAATTTAATTTAATTATTCTGTGGACTCATAAATAAAATAGGCAATATCTGTCATATATTTGCAAGAATATTATTTTTAAAATCAAAGTTAACTTTTTCTCATAATTTCGACAGTTAATTTTTGAATATGGATGCACTCACTGTATTTTTTAACACATTTGGTTTTCACTACTTGGTCATGATTATCAAGAATAAGTATATTATTTTATAAAGTCTTGGTGAATCTCATGGAATCAGAAAATTCATCTGGGCAAACATGAAAGCCTTCAGTGGCCACCCCTGGCTTAAATGACTTTAGCGTTATTTCTTCAAGTCATAAATTCTTTAGTTGAAGAAGGAAGCAGCAATACGTAA